>JAUCBJ010007997.1:0-86341 GCA_032718475.1 Nemertoderma westbladi
AGAAGACATCTTAATTTGGTGGGTTAAACTGCCAAAGGTCTGAAAGCGCGAACACTAATACTGTAAGAAAAACTCAAAACGAAACATTGGGCAATCTTCCGTCTGTACAAAATACAATTATTATTGTTGTAATAAATTAGGCGCCTAAGCAGGGCAGCCTACTAAGTAATAACGAATGAGAACCCAATGTCTTAATGTTGTCAATGTGGAGCAGACAGCTCTCTTAATTCTGTAATTACACTGCTACTTACTTTACCTCCACACTGAACCTCAAATAGGATGTTGTCTTTGCAACGATATTCTGGGCTTGGCTAGCCAGTGTGTTATTTTATTTAGTAGTATATTTTGTATGTTAATAAAACACTGTTAGCAAGAAATGTATCTTCTCCTACAATTCTAAATCAAATAAAGCGAAATTTTGCAGAAAGCATGTCCAATAGATGCTACATATGTCAGTATGGGGTGTCGACAGAATTTTGATTAAGTGAATTCTACGATTATGATCGGTCATTCTAGAATTAATTTCACTGTTGCTAGGCAACCAACAGTTCCCTCGCAACCAAAACCTTGCATACCCAACTACTGTAGGTCTGATAATGAACCTTATCATAAAAGTATCAACCAATTAATTCAACATTATGTGCAAGAAAAGTTGTGTGTACAAACACACAAACAAAACACTTGTGAGAAATACTGTAGGGACATCCATATATTGGATCGCCTTCCAACGTCTACAAAAACAATATATTCCATATAAAAACGTATATTATAACAAAATAAATTCAGTTATTCTGCCCTCGTGTGTGTTGAATTTTCCACTCGTTAACATTTTAACACTCGCTTCGCTCACGTGCTAAAACTCGTGTAAACTCAACCACTCGGACAGACTAGTTGAATATTTCCCTAAATTGAAAATGAGAAGATGATTTTCCGCTTACTTTTTTTATCATCGGATAATAGTCCTTAAATTGACACCCACCTGCCCACCCCGCAATGTATAATTAATTGTTATTTATATTTTATAAATTTATTTATAGCAATATATATAATATATTTTTAGCAATTTATCTTGTCTCCATGTCTTCATTTTCATTTTGGCATAATGGTACTGCCAGACTGCAGCTGAACTGGCTGTGGCTGACTGGTGCAGTGGTGTGGTCACTGTGGTACCGGTACCATGCTGACATGTACAACAAAATCCTCAATGCTGCAATGAATTCATGGAATTGTGCGATTTTGCAAAAAATGTTGGACTCTTAATTTGTTTGGATAGGCCTATTACTTCTGTACTTACTGTTATTGTGTTGACTGCAGTTTTGTATTGCAGCAGTACCGGTGACTGCAGGACTGTCTGACTTACAATGAAGATGGCCCAAGCGATCCGAACATTAGAGCACTCAACTCTGAAACTTCCTTACGAATCGATGAACAAAAAGTTCCGTTCGACCCAGAAAGTATTAGACCGCGAAATTAGTCATGTGAGCGGAGCGATTGCGGTGTTGGATACGAGGTTGGCGGTGGTTGAGACCGTTAAAGAGCAGCTGAAGGATGAAACCGTTAAAGAGCAGCTGAAAGATGAAACAGTTAAAAATGATGTCAAGGTGGAAAACAATGACGAGGAATCTAAGGAAGATACAGCTACCGGTAAATATGAACTGAATGGACAAGAAAATCTTCAAGAGGATCACAAGAATGAAGGGAAAGATATCGTTAACGAAGATAAAAACTCAAGGAAGGGTGTTGATAACGGGTCAGTTGTGGCTCTAATAGACGGAGTTGTAGAGAAACTGATATCTCTGAAACGGAAGTCCGTAGAGGCATTCGAAGATGAGATGGCAGCGGCGACTTGTTGTCTCAAACGGGTAGTCCATCTTAAAGGACACGATGAGGTCTGGAGTAAGAACGGATTGGCCGATTGGAAAGCCAAGCGGTTTGATAGGATGCTAGTAGATTACTTTCTCAGGTACCCAATCAGCCAATATTGTTCTGTTGTTGGTATACCCGTTACCGGTACTTACCAGCATACCGACTCCCTCACTAGTACCTACTGTGTGTCGTAGTAAATTATTATTATTCCCGGTTCTGAAATTCCCTAGAATCATGAAAATATATTTATCAGTATGTTTCTAGCTGTCTAGAGCCTAGACTCTCTTTTCGTTGTGGTGTATAATAAATACACCACACCATGCGACCGGGAATATTTGTATTGTTGTGTCGTAATTCAGGGACCTGGATCCCCCTCCCCAATTGTTCTACAAATCTTAATAAGATTGCATCCTCCTTATCTGCCGTAAGCAGAATATTTATTTTCCTTATCAATCTTTAGTTACAAGAGTTTGAAAAAGATGTCTCCGTCAATATTTTTCCTGCTACCCCGCTGTTTTTCATAAACCTTATAGAGATTTTCTGTTGCAAATGGAAATATGAGCATTCGAAAGTTACAATAAAAATTATGTAACGATAAAGTCAAATAAAACTAATCTATTTCCTGTATGTATAGGTATAGGATCATGATATTTATTTTTTATTACAAGGGAGAAATTAGAATCTTTTTTCACCCTTCAACACATGCAATAATATTTAAGAAATTCCACCAACAATATTTCATTTAACTTTTTGCCCGGAAAAAAAGGTAACAGTTTTAAGTTATTATTAGAAAATTTAATAACTATAATCCCAAGCTAATACTATATTATACAAATTTAATTCATTGTGAGTCATAAGTACCGGTACCTCTATAAATAGGTTCCTAAAGAGTTCCGCTGGTTGGGAGCAAAAATAAAACCTTTGTACTGCAACCGTAACCTGTCCTCTATTGACTCTTGTTTATTATTTTGGTTAGAATAACGCGCCACTGATCATGGTTTCTTTCCCTGTATGGTGTATGGATTATTACATTCTGTACATTGTTAATTTCCCGTTAGGCATCACACTCCCTCGGCTGTCTTCTTAATGTTATTATATTTATCGCTAAATTTATTATAATATTCGTAATAATCTAATCCCAGGAAGAATTTCTTCGACACCGGTATAAAACTCGCGGAATCCTCTGGGATTCGGGAACTGACAAACATCGATATGTTTATCGTGTCGCGAGAGATTGAGGAGTGTCTCCGTGTTGGGGACACGGGTCCCGCGCTTCAGTGGTGTCATGACAACCGCTCGAAACTACGGAGGATCAAATCCAAACTCGAGTTTAAACTCAGGGAACAGGAATTCATTGAATTAATTAAAGGTATGGTCTGGGACAAGTAATAAGGGACAGAGCGACAGAGTTAATGGGACAAATATTATGGGACAAGTAATAAGGGACAAATAGTATGGGACAAGTAATGAGGGACAAATAGTATGGGACAAGTAATAAGGGACAAATAGTATGGGACAAACCTAATGGGACAAATAGTATGGGACAAGTAATAAGGGACAAATAGTATGGGACAAGTAATAAGGGACAAATAGTATGGGACAAGTAATAAGGGACAAATAGTATGGGATAAGTAATAATGGACAAATAGTATGGGACAAATAGTATGGGACAAGTAATAAGGGACAAATAGTATGGGATAAGTAATAATAGACAAATAGTATGGGACAAATAGTATGGGACAAGTAATAAGGGACAAATAGTATGGGACAAGTAATAAGGGACAAATAGTATGGGATAAGTAATAATGGACAAATAGTATGGGACAAATAGTATGGGACAAGTAATAAGGGACAAATAGTATGGGACAAGTAATAAGGGACAATTAGTATGGGACAAGTAATAAGAGACAAATAGTGGTACAAACATAATGGGACAAATAGTATGGGACAAATACTATGTGATAAGTAATAAGGGGCAAATATTATGGGACAAATAGTATGGGACAAGTAATAGGGACAAATAGTATGGGACAAACCTAATGGGACAAATAGTATGGGACAAACCTAATGGGACAAATAGTATGGGACAAGTAATAAGGGACAAATAGTATGGAACAAGTAATAAGGGACAACTAGTATGGGACAAACCTAATGGGACAAATAGTATGGGACAAAAATAATGGGACAAATAGTATGGGACAGTAATAAGGGACAAATAGTATGGGACAAGTAATAAGGGACAAATAGTAAGGGACAAGTAATAAGGGACAAATAGTATATGACAAACATAATGGGACAAATAGTATGGGATAAGTAATAAGGGACAAATAGTATGGGACAAGTAATAAGGGACAAATAGTGTGGGACAAACATAATGGGACAAATAGTATGGGATAAGTAATAATGGACAAATAGTATGGGACAAATAGTATGGGACAAGTAATAAGGGACAAATAGTATGGGATAAATAGTATGGGACAATTAGTATGGGACAAGTAATAAGAGACAAATGGTGTGACAAACATAATGGGACAAATACTATGGGATAAGTAATAAGGGGCAAGTAGTATGGGACAAATAGTATGGGACAAGTAATAAGGGACAAATAGTATGGGACAAACTTACTGGGATAGATAGTATCGGACAAGTAAGAAGGGATAAATAAATAAAAAATCTGATCAGTGAATCTGATCAGAAAATGGGATCAGTAATATGGGACAAATAGTATGCGACAATTAGTAAGGGACAATTAGTATGGGACAAATAGTATGGGAAAAACCTAATGGGACAAATAGTATGGGACAAGTAAGAAGGGACAAATAGTATGGGACAAAGCTAATGGGACAAGTAAGAAGGGACAAATTTAATGGGACAAATAGTATGTGACAAACATAATGGGACAAATAGTATGGGACAAATCGTATGGGACAAGTAATAAGGGACAAATAGTATGGGACAAGTAATAAGGGACAAATAGTATGGGACAAGTAATAAGAGACAAAGGTAATGGGACAAGTAAGAAGGGACAAATAGTATGGGACAAGTAATAAAAGGGACTAATAGTATGGAACAAGTAATAAGGGACAAAGGTAATGGGACAAGTAAGAAGGGACAAATAGTATGGGACAAGTAATAAAAGGGACTAATAGTATGGGACAAGTAATAAGGGACAAAGCTAATGGGACAAGTAAGAAGGGACAAATAGTATGGGACAAGTAATAAAAGGGACTAATAGTATGAGACAAGTAATAAGGGACAAATAGTATGGGACAAGTAAATAAGGGACAAAGGTAATGGGACAAGTAAGAAGGGACAAATAGTATGGGACAAGTAATAAAAGGGACTAATAGTATGGGATAAGTAATAATGGACAAATAGTGTGAGACAAGTAAAAAGGGACAAATAGTATGGGATAAGTAAAAAGGGACAAATAGTATGGGACAAGTAATAAGGGACAAAGCTAAATGGGACAAAGCTAAATGGAAAAAGTAAGAAGGGACAAATCTAATGGGACAAGTAATAAGGACAAAAGCTAATGGGACAAGCAATAAGGGACAAATACGATGGGACAAACCTAATGGGACAAGTAATAATGGACAAATAGTATGGGACAAGTAATAATGGACAAATAGTATGGGACAAGTAATAAGGGACAAAGGTAATGGGACAACTAAGAAGGGACATATCGTATGGGACAAATAGTATGGGACAAGTACGAAGGGACAAATCGAATGGGACAATAATATGGGACAAGTAATAAGGGACAAATAATATGGGACAAACCTAATGGGACAAATAGTATGGGACAAGTAATAAGGGACAAATAATATGGGACAAGTAATAAGGGACAAATAGTATGGGACAAGTTAGAAGGGATAAATAGTATGGGACAAGTAATAAGGGACAAAGCTAAATGGGACAAGTAATAAGGGACAAAGCTAAATGGGTCAAGTAAGAAGGGACAAATCTAATGGGACAAGTAATAAGGACAAAAGCTAAATTGGACAAGTAAGAAGGGACAAATCGAATGGGACAAATATTATGGGACAAGTAATAAGGAAAAAAGCTAATGGGACAAGTAATAATAGACAAATAGTATGGGACAAGTAATAAGGGACAAATAGTATGGGACAAGTAATAAGGGACAAAGGTAATGGGACAACTAAGAAGGGACATATCGTATGGGACAAATAGTATGGGACAAGTACGAAGGGACAAATCGAATGGGACAATAATATGGGACAAGTAATAAGGGACAAATAATATGGGACAAACCTAATGGGACAAATAGTATGGGACAAGTAATAAGGGACAAATAATATGGGACAAGTAATAAGGGACAAATAGTATGGGACAAGTTAGAAGGGATAAATAGTATGGGACAAGTAATAAGGGACAAAGCTAAATGGGACAAGTAATAAGGGACAAAGCTAAATGGGTCAAGTAAGAAGGGACAAATCTAATGGGACAAGTAATAAGGACAAAAGCTAAATGGGACAAGTAAGAAGGGACAAATCGAATGGGACAAATATTATGGGACAAGTAATAAGGAAAAAAGCTAATGGGACAAGTAATAATAGACAAATAGTATGGGACAAGTAATAAGGGACAATAAGTATGGGACAAGTAATAAGGGACAAAGCTAAATGGGACAAGTAATAAGGGACAAAGCTAAATGGGTCAAGTAAGAAGGGACAAATCTAATGGGACAAGTAATAAGGACAAAAGCTAAATGGGACAAGTAAGAAGGGTCAAATAGTATGGCACAAGTAATAAGGGACAAAGCTAATGGGACTAGTATGAAGGGACAAATCTAATGGGACAAATATTATGGGACAAGTACTAAGGAAAATAGCTAATGGGACAAGTAATAAGCGATAAATAGTATGTGATGATTAATAAGGAACATATAGTATGGGACAAACCTAATCGGACAAATAGTATGGGACAAACCTAATGGGACAAATATTATGGGACAAGTAATAAGGAAAAAAGCTAATGGGACAAGTAATAAGGGACAAAGCTAAATGGGTCAAGTAAGAAGAAGGGACAAATCTAATGGGACAAGTAATAAGGACAAAAGCTAAATGGGACAAGTAAGAAGGGACAAGTAAGAAGGGTCAAATAGTATGGGACAAGTAATAAGGGACAAAGCTAATGGGACTAGTATGAAGGGACAAATCTAATGGGACAAATATTATGGGACAAGTACTAAGGAAAATAGCTAATGGGACAAGTAATAAGCGATAAATAGTATGTGATGATTAATAAGGGACAAATATATAGTATCGGACAAGTAACTTAAGGGACAAATAGTATGGGACAAACCTAATGGGACAAATAGTATGGGACAAGTAATAAGGGACAAATAGTATGGGACAAACCTAATGGGACAAATAGTATGGGACAAACCTATGGGACAAATAGTATGGGACAAGTAATAATGGACAAATAGTATGGGACAAGTAATAATGGACAAATAGTATGGGACAAGTAATAAGGGACAAAGGTAATGGGACAACTAAGAAGGGACATATCGTATGGGACAAATAGTATGGGACAAGTACGAAGGGACAAATCGAATGGGACAATAATATGGGACAAGTAATAAGGGACAAATAATATGGGACAAACCTAATGGGACAAATAGTATGGGACAAGTAATAAGGGACAAATAATATGGGACAAGTAATAAGGGACAAATAGTATGGGACAAGTTAGAAGGGATAAATAGTATGGGACAAGTAATAAGGGACAAAGCTAAATGGGACAAGTAATAAGGGACAAAGCTAAATGGGTCAAGTAAGAAGGGACAAATCTAATGGGACAAGTAATAAGGACAAAAGCTAAATTGGACAAGTAAGAAGGGACAAATCGAATGGGACAAATATTATGGGACAAGTAATAAGGAAAAAAGCTAATGGGACAAGTAATAATAGACAAATAGTATGGGACAAGTAATAAGGGACAAATAGTATGGGACAAGTAATAAGGGACAAAGGTAATGGGACAACTAAGAAGGGACATAGCGTATGGGACAAATAGTATGGGACAAGTACGAAGGGACAAATCGAATGGGACAATAATATGGGACAAGTAATAAGGGACAAATAATATGGGACAAACCTAATGGGACAAATAGTATGGGACAAGTAATAAGGGACAAATAATATGGGACAAGTAATAAGGGACAAATAGTATGGGACAAGTTAGAAGGGATAAATAGTATGGGACAAGTAATAAGGGACAAAGCTAAATGGGACAAGTAATAAGGGACAAAGCTAAATGGGTCAAGTAAGAAGGGACAAATCTAATGGGACAAGTAATAAGGACAAAAGCTAAATGGGACAAGTAAGAAGGGACAAATCGAATGGGACAAATATTATGGGACAAGTAATAAGGAAAAAAGCTAATGGGACAAGTAATAATAGACAAATAGTATGGGACAAGTAATAAGGGACAAATAGTATGGGACAAGTAATAAGGGACAAAGCTAAATGGGACAAGTAATAAGGGACAAAGCTAAATGGGTCAAGTAAGAAGGGACAAATCTAATGGGACAAGTAATAAGGACAAAAGCTAAATGGGACAAGTAAGAAGGGTCAAATAGTATGGCACAAGTAATAAGGGACAAAGCTAATGGGACTAGTATGAAGGGACAAATCTAATGGGACAAATATTATGGGACAAGTACTAAGGAAAATAGCTAATGGGACAAGTAATAAGCGATAAATAGTATGTGATGATTAATAAGGAACATATAGTATGGGACAAACCTAATCGGACAAATAGTATGGGACAAACCTAATGGGACAAATATTATGGGACAAGTAATAAGGAAAAAAGCTAATGGGACAAGTAATAAGGGACAAAGCTAAATGGGTCAAGTAAGAAGAAGGGACAAATCTAATGGGACAAGTAATAAGGACAAAAGCTAAATGGGACAAGTAAGAAGGGACAAGTAAGAAGGGTCAAATAGTATGGGACAAGTAATAAGGGACAAAGCTAATGGGACTAGTATGAAGGGACAAATCTAATGGGACAAATATTATGGGACAAGTACTAAGGAAAATAGCTAATGGGACAAGTAATAAGCGATAAATAGTATGTGATGATTAATAAGGGACAAATATATAGTATCGGACAAGTAACTTAAGGGACAAATAGTATGGGACAAACCTAATGGGACAAATAGTATGGGACAAGTAATAAGGGACAAATAGTATGGGACAAACCTAATGGGACAAATAGTATGGGACAAACCTATGGGACAAATAGTATGGGACAAGTAATAAGGGACAAATAATATGGGACAAGTAACTTAAGGGACAAATAGTATGGGACAAACCTAATGGGACAAATAGTATGGGACAAATAGTATGGGACAAACCTAATGGGACAAATAGTATGGGACAAACCTAATGGGACAAATAGTATGGGACAAGTAATAAGGGACAAATAATATGGGACAAGTAATAAGGGACAAATAGTATGGGACAAATAGTATGGGACAAGTTAGAAGGGATAAATAGTATGGGACAAGTAATAAGGGACAAAGCTAAATGGGACAAGTAATAAGGGATAAAGCTAAATGGGTCAAGTAAGAAGGGACAAATCTAATGGGACAAGTAATAAAAGGGACTAATAGTATGGGACAAGTAATAAGGGACAAAGGTAATGGGACTAGTATGAAGGGACAAATCTAAAGGGACAAATATTATGGGACAAGTACTAAGGAAAATAGCTAAAGGGGACAAGTAATAAGGGACCAATAGTATGGGACAATTAATAAGGAACAAATAGTATGGGACAAACCTAATCGGACAAATAGTATGGGACAAACCTAATGGGACAATAGTATGGGCAAGTAATAAGAGACAAATAGTATGATGGGACAAACCTAATGGGATAGCCTAAGTAATAAGGGACAAATAGTATGGGACAAACCTAATCGGACAAATAGTATGGGACAAACCTAATGGGACAATAGTATGGGCGGGCAAGTAATAAGAGACAAATAGTATGATGGGACAAACCTAATGGGATAGCCTAAGTAATAAGGGACAAATAGTATGGGACAAACCTAATGCGACAAATAATATGGGACAAACCTAATGGAACAAACTTAATGGGACAAATAGTATGGGACAAGTAATAAGGGACAAAGCTAATGGGACAGACAAGTAATACGGGACGAATAGGATGGGACAAGTAATAAGGAACAAAGTTAATGGGACAAGTAATAAGGGGCAAATAGTATGAGACAAGTAATAAGGGACAAATAGTATGGGACAAGTAATAAGGGACAAATAGTATGGGACAAGTAATAAGGGACAAATAGTATGGGACAAGTAATAAGGGACAAAGCTAATGGGACAAATAGTATGGGACAAGTAATAAGGGACAAAGCTAATGGGACAAATAGTAAGGGAGAAATAGTATGGGACAAGTAATAAGGGACAAATAGTATGTGACAAGTAATAAGGGACAAATAGTATGGGACAAGTAATAAGGGACAAATAGTATGGATGGGACAAGTAATAAGTAGGGATGTCCCGGAATTCCGTTCCGGCCGGAATTCCGGCGGTTTTTGCCCGATTCCGGTTCCGGCCGGAATTGCCGGAATGGGGTCAATTCCGGCCGGAATTTTACCGGAATTACCAGGTTCCTAACAAGTTTGATAGTTGCAATTAGTTTGTTAAATTATTATCAACATTTATATTTTTTAAACAATATTACCAATTAGTTTAAGATACTTTTCAACACTTGTAAAAAAGTATAGAAATAAAGTTTTCTTCGACCGTTAGAGCTAACATTTGGATGCAAGGCATAGATACCCCCTGGTTAGCCCCTTCAAACCATTCGTGCCGAATCGAAAACTGCATTTATGAAATGCATCATTAGGCCCCCGTGCTCCACTGGTAAGTCGTAAGTCGTTTTCAGATATTGTCTTTGTCAGAATGTCAAAATGAATGCCTCATTGCTCCATTGGTAACACAAGTCAAGTCATTTGATAAAAAATATAAGATGCGTCTCACATTCACTGCATATTTATACCCAAAGTAACCAATCACAGGCCTCTTGCCGGATATAACACATGATTCATATGTCAAAAGATGGAACATGGGACATAATCACTTTCGACCCATAAGTCGTAACTTACGACTTACCAGTGGAGACGCTCCTATTGAAACCAATGTGTTCCATAATTTATTCTGACTAAGACTACATAAGACTTACCAGTGGAGCACGGGCCTTAAATAGTGGTTTTTCCAATTTGCTTATAAGATGGTGTTTTTTAGATTGATTTTACATTATTTTACATTGATCTTACAATATTTTACATTGAATTTAAATTATTTTACATTGATTTTATATTATTTTACTTTGCATTAATTATTAAATAATATGATAATTACAGGAGGCTAAATAAATTGCTAACCTTGTAAAGTTAGCAATGAAACTCGATTAACGATTAACACAATTACAATTATGTACTACTTTAACCTAAAACTAATATAAATATTAAACGTTATTACAATACGTACAGGTCCTGAGAGTGGTCGTTAGTTCAGTTCTGCGTCGTAGGTGCTGCATAATATAGTAGTTTTGTTTCTATTTACAGTAAAGCCATTTCTTATCATAAATCTATTTATTCCCAGCAATAATTAAACTGTAACATGTACTATTTATTGGCCTCGTTTATTGTTTTGGTTCGAATAACATGTCACTGTAACATGGCCCTTTTCCTTAAAGACACCAGGATATTGCACCAAAGGACCTAATGACGCGAAACCAAAGGTTTTTGGTTAACGTACTGTAGGTTTTTAGGTATGAGTCTAAATGCTAAAAACCTAACTTTTTGCCAAGGTTATCGATTTTAGAAATATATGATATTGAATAATATAAGTACCATCCCGTCCCCATAACGGCCCAGGCCATTCTCCACTCCACCCACCTTAATTCCCCCAAGGTTCTGATTCATCTCATTATCAAACTTAGCTGTAGAAATTAAAAATATTCATTTGTTTCATAAAATATTATAAAATTTTCTGGGTCATTTAGTGTATTTCACTAATTATAGAAAATTCCGGTTCCGGCCGGAATTCCGGCCGGAATATTCCGGCATGTTGAATTCCGGTTCCGGCCGGAATCAAAATATCGATTCCGGGACATCCCTAGTAATAAGGGACAAATAGTATGGGACAAGTAATAAGGGACAAATAGTATGGGACAAGTAATAAGGGACAAATAGTATGGGACAAGTAATCAGGGACAAATAGTATGGGACAAGTAATAAGGGACAAATAGTATGGGACAAGTAAGAAGGGACAAATAGTATGGGATAAGTAATAAGGGACAAATAGTATGGGACAAGTAATAAGGGACAAATAGTATGGGACAAGTAATAAGGGACAAATAGTATGGGATAAGTAATAAGGTACAAATTGTATGGGACAAGTAATAAGGGACAAATAGTATGGGACAAGTAATAAGGGACAAATAGTATGGGACAAGTAATAAGGGACAAATAGTATGGGACAAGTAATCAGGGACAAATAGTATGGGACAAGTAATAAGGGACAAATAGTATGGGACAAGTAATCAGGGACAAATAGTATGGGACAAGTAATAAGGGACAAATAGTATGGGACAAGTAATCAGGGACAAATAGTATGGGACAAGTAATAAGGGACAAATAGTATGGGACAAGTAAGAAGGGACAAATAGTATGGGACAAGTAATAAGGGACAAATAGTATGGGACAAGTAATCAGGGACAAATAGTATGGGACAAGTAATAAGGGACAAATAGTATGGGACAAGTAAGAAGGGACAAATAGTATGGGATAAGTAATAAGGTACAAATTGTATGGGACAAGTAAGAAGGGACAAATAGTATGGGATAAGTAATAAGGTACAAATTGTATGGGACAAGTAAGAAGGGACAAATAGTATGGGACATGTAATAAGGAACAAACCCACATTAAATTGCGGCAATTCATTGTGTTCCCGTTTGCTACGCACAGAAGTGACAGTAAGTCCAGAGTCCTTTAGTCTCGCTCAGATAGGCAAGCTTGTTTTCTAGAATTCCGATTGAATATTGGCTATATCAACTACTTTTGGAGAATTTTCACATTCTTTGTCAATTTATTTGCAATCATGCAGACCTCGATAGCAGCTACTATGTTTTGAAATTGTCTACCATCCAGAGTTGAAACAGAGACAAGTCTCTGTTTCAACACTACACCATCATTTGTAGAGCCTTGGAGAGTAGTTGGAATGCGGTAGGTTAGGCCGTGCCGTGCCTATAGCATGGGAAAATTTTTTTACTAAACAATTTTGATTACTGATGCCTTTTGTCAAGCTAGCTACAAACATAATTTCTAAATTACATTTGACTTTAAAATAATGTATATAATCTGTGCGGTGAGCTACCAGTTCATTCTCGCATTGGTTTCCGTCGAGATTTTAACTGCGAAACCCCAGAGATCATATCTGATCTACAACTGATCTTTATACTTCACCTGTATTTTCCAATACACATCGCCCATGTGAAGAATACCAGGTTTTCACTTTTCGGTCGAAATTCTACTGGAATTTTATATGAAGAATTTGTAATTTTCCTTACTTTTCCTTATTAAGTGTTTTATAGTTCTTATTTATTCTGTACCAGTATAGACATATAACCAGTATAGATACTTCAGCCCTTCTGAAACCTGTGATTTTAGTGAAAACCTGATTGTACACATGGGGGGAAACTGCAAAGTGAAATATAACAGTAGTAAATCTGGCATAATTGACAGGGGCCATACACATTTCCATAATTAGACAAGCATTGAAGGTTAAGAGTTGAGAGACCAAATTTGGCGGTCACAAAAAATCTACCTTTTTAAGTTTGTACATTATAGTGGCACAACGGTGAGCCAATTATATAAAGAAATATGTTTTCCATTGTTTACTGCTCAAAAGCTCGCGAACTTTTTCTAAAAAGTATTTAACAAAATCCAAACCTTTATTAACTTATTTTAAACTCTAACCAAAAAATCACACCCTGTGGCTCTTCAGTTAGTTCGATCTTTAATTTTGCTTCGACTTTATCGTTCCTTTTTATATCACAGGCGACGAGCGATTGGAAGCTATTAAACACGCGCGGAAGTATCTCGCTACCATGGCGACGGAGGACTCTATGCTGGACCACCTGCAGACTGTAATGGGTATCCTCGCCTTCCCTAGAGACACCCACATATCCCCCTACAAACAGCTGTACAGCGACGCACGATGGGAGGCCCTTGTCCTCGAGTTCCAATCCAACATTCTCGCTCTGCATCAGCTAACCGACGACTCGGTGTTCTCGGTCACTCTACAGGCGGGGCTATCCTCGTTAAAGACCCCCCACTGCTACCGCGAGGGCTCCCGCAGACACCCCGAGTGCCCGGTCTGCAACCCCAGACTCAACGACCTGGCCGCTTCCCTCCCGTCCGCCCATTGCTCCCAGTCCCGGCTGGTCTGCCCGGTCTCCGGCCTCCCCATGAACGAACACAACGCCCCTATGATGCTGCCCAACGGGCGGGTCTACAGTTACGATTCCTTGCAGTCGCTCGCAGGTCGCGGTGGCGGCAAGTTTAAATGTCCCAAAACTGGGGAGGAATTCGTCTTAGAGCAGGCCGAGAAGGTGTTTGTTATGTGATGTCACCCTCACCGCGTAGGTGTTTGTTATAGTTTATTACGTCACCGGCCGAGAAGGTGTTTGTTATGTGACGTCACTGGCCGCGTAGGTGTTTGTTATAGTTTGTTACGTCACCGGCCGAGATGGTGTTTGTTATTTGATGTGACGTCACCTCCGAGATGGTGTTTGTTATGTGACGTCACTGGCCGAGAAGGTGTTTGTTTGTGACGTCACTGGCCGAGAAGGTGTTTGTTATGTGACGTTACTGACCGCGTGTAGGTGTTTGTTATAGTTGTGTGACGTCACCGGCCGAGAAGGTGTTTGTTATGTGACGTCACTGGCCGCGTAGGTGTTTGTTATAGTTTGTTACGTCACCGGCCGAGATGGTGTTTGTTATTTGATGTGACGTCACCTCCGAGATGGTGTTTGTTATGTGACGTCACTGGCTGAGAAGGTGTTTGTTATGTGATGTTACTGGCCGCGTGTAGGTGTTTGTTATGTGACGTCACTGGCTGAGAAGGTGTTTGTTATGTGATGTTACTGGCCGCGTGTTGGTGTTTGTTATGTGACGTCACTGGCTGAGAAGGTGTTTGTTATAGTTGTGTGACGTCACCGGCCGAGAAGGTGTTTGTTATTTGATGTGACGTCACCTCCGAGATGGTGTTTGTTATGTGACGTCACTGGCTGAGAAGGTGTTTGTTATGTGATGTTACTGACCGCGTAGGTGTTTGTTATAGTTGTGTGACGTCACCTGCCGAGAAGGTGTTTGTTATTTGATGTGACGTCACCTCCGAGATGGTGTTTGTTATGTGACGTCACTGGCTGAGAAGGTGTTTGTTATGTGATGTTACTGGCCGCGTAGGTGTTTGTTATAGTTGTGTGACGTCACCGGCCGAGAAGGTGTTTGTTATTTGATGTGACGTCACCTCCGAGATGGTGTTTGTTATGTGACGTCACTGGCTGAGAAGGTGTTTGTTATGTGACGTCACTGGCCGCGTAGGTGTTTGTTATAGTTGTATGACGTCACCGGCCGAGAAGGTGTTTGTTATGTGACGTCACTGGCCGCGTAGGTGTTTGTTATAATTGTGTGACGTCACTGGCCGCGTAGGTGTTTGTTATAGTTGTGTGACGTCACCGGCCGAGAAGGTGTTTGTTATGTGACGTCACTGGCCGCGTAGGTGTTTGTTATAGTTGTGTGACGTCACCGGCCGAGAAGGTGTTTGTTATGTGACGTCACTGGCCGCGTAGGTGTTTGTTATAGTTGTGTGACGTCACCGGCCGAGAAGGTGTTTGTTATGTGACGTCACTGGCCGCGTAGGTGTTTGTTATAATTGTGTGACGTCACTGGCCGCGTAGGTGTTTGTTATAGTTGTGTCTCGTCACTGGCCGAGAAGGTGTTTGTTATGTGACGTCACTGGCCGCGTAGGTGTTTGTTATAATTGTGTGACGTCACTGGCCGCGTAGGTGTTTGTTATAGTTGTGTGACGTCACCGGCCGAGAAGGTGTTTGTTATGTGACGTGACTGGCCGCGTAGGTGTTTGTTATAGTTGTGTGACGTCACCGGCCGAGATGGTGTTTGTTATGTGACGTCACTGGCCGAGAAGGTGTTTGTTATTTGATGTGACGTCACCGGCTGAGATGGTGTTTGTTATGTGATGTCACTGGCCGCGTGTAGGTGTTTGTTATAGTTGTGTGACGTCACCGGCCGAGAAGGTGTTTGTTATGTGACGTCACTGGCCGAGAAGGTGTTTGTTATTTGATGTGACGTCACCGGCTGATATGGTGTTTGTTATGTGACGTCACTGGCATACATAGACAATACAAGTCACAAGATTAGAGACCAACATACAACAATATATACTGTACATAGACAATACAAGTCACAAGATTAGAGACCAACATACAACAATATATACATAGACAATACAAGTCACACGATTAGAGACCAACATACAACAATATATACTGTACATAGACAATACAAGTCGCACGATTAGAGACCAACATACAACAATATATACTGTACATAGACAATACAAGTCACACGATTAGAGACCAACATACAACAATATATACTGTACATAGACAATACAAGTCACACAATTAGAGACCAACATACAACAATATATACATAGACAATACAAGTCACAAGATTAGAGACCAACATACAACAATATATACTGTACATAGACAATACAAGTCACACGATTAGAGACCAACATACAACAATATATACTGTACATAGACAATACAAGTCACAAGATTAGAGACCAACATACAACAATATATACTGTACATAGACAATACAAGTCACAAGATTAGAGACCAACATACAACAATATATACTGTACATAGACAATACAAGTCACACGATTAGAGACCAACATACAACAATATATACTGTACATAGACAATACAAGTCACAAGATTAGAGACCAACATACAACAATATATACTGTACATAGACAATACAAGTCACACAATTAGAGACCAACATACAACAATATATACATAGACAATACAAGTCACAAGATTAGAGACCAACATACAACAATATATACTGTACATAGACAATACAAGTCACAAGATTAGAGACCAACATACAACAATATATACTGTACATAGACAATACAAGTCACACGATTAGAGACCAACATACAACAATATATACTGTACATAGACAATACAAGTCACACAATTAGAGACCAACATACAACAATATATACTGTACATAGACAATACAAGTCACACGATTAGAGACCAACATACAACAATATATACTGTACATAGACAATACAAGTCACACAATTAGAGACCAACATACAACAATATATACTGTACATAGACAATACAAGTCACAAGATTAGAGACCAACATACAACAATATATACTGTACATAGACAATACAAGTCGCACGATTAGAGACCAACATACAACAATATATACTGTACATAGACAATACAAGTCACAAGATTAGAGACCAACATACAACAATATATACTGTACATAGACAATACAAGTCACACGATTAGAGACCAACATACAACAATATATACATAGACAATACAAGTCACACGATTAGAGACCAACATACAACAATATATACTGTACATAGACAATACAAGTCGCACGATTAGAGACCAACATACAACAATATATACTGTACATAGACAATACAAGTCGCACGATTAGAGACCAACATACAACAATATATACATAGACAATACAAGTCACAAGATTAGAGACCAACATACAACAATATATACTGTACATAGACAATACAAGTCACAAGATTAGAGACCAACATACAACAATATATACATAGACAATACAAGTCACACAATTAGAGACCAACATACAACAATATATACTGTACATAGACAATACAAGTCGCACGATTAGAGACCAACATACAACAATATATACATAGACAATACAAGTCACACAATTAGAGACCAACATACAACAATATATACATAGACAATACAAGTCGCACGATTATATACCAACATACAACAATATATACATAGACAATACAAGTCACACAATTAGAGACCAACATACAACAATATATACTGTACATAGACAATACAAGTCACAAGATTAGAGACCAACATACAACAATATATACTGTACATAGACAATACAAGTCACACGATTAGATACCAACATACAACAATATATACATAGACAATACAAGTCGCACGATTAGATACCAACATACAACAATATATACATAGACAATACAAGTCACAAGATTAGAGACCAACATACAACAATATATACTGTACATAGACAATACAAGTCACAAGATTAGAGACCAACATACAACAATATATACATAGACAATACAAGTCGCACAATTAGAGACCAACATACAACAATATATACTGTACATAGACAATACAAGTCACACGATTAGATACCAACATACAACAATATATACATAGACAATACAAGTCGCAAGATTAGAGACCAACATACAACAATATATACATAGACAATACAAGTCGCAAGATTAGAGACCAACATACAACAATATATACATAGACAATACAAGTCACACGATTAGAGACCAACATACAACAATATATACATAGACAATACAAGTCGCACGATTAGAGACCAACATACAACAATATATACTGTACATAGACAATACAAGTCACACGATTAGTGTTAGCTTATTCAATCCCGCCAACACCCCATAAAGTTATTAGCCGATAAGCAATATTGGGAGCCACGAGATTGGGTAATTAACCAACTCGCGCCATCCCAATAAGAATGGGAAGGAAGCACACAATAGAGGGTCAGGGGCCAAACCCCTAACCCAAGGAGAACAGGTGGAGTGAACGGGAATACTCCACGGGGCGCCAACAAGGGTATTAACCAATCAGAGGGGGGAATGGCATCGATTGAGTAGCAGTAAGGCCACCGTGCAATATAACCCAATAACCTATTAATCAGTGATTCAGTTATCTCAGTGTAGCAGTGCTAGCGTAGGGTACAGCCAATTAGTTTAGTTAGGGGATCACGGGACTTTAGTTACCAGATCCCGCCTTGTACACATTCACAACATATCTATATCTTATAACCTCCTATTATACACCGAACTTCAGAACTCAATTATCTTTACTTCACCCTTACACACGGCGGGGACGCGTGGACTAAATACCACACCGGATAAATCGGGATCCCTCCTGGATCCCGTCACAGTAACTAAAACCGAGCTGCCGCCCTAGTTAAACTCTAAGAACTACCGGTACAACCTAGCTAGCCGAATCATCAGCCACAAACGAGATGAGTGAATCGGGCGAGACACCGACGCGGACCCCGGACGAAGACCTAACGATCCGCGAGGCCGCGACCAAGCGATACAGGCAAACGACGCCGGAGCCATCGATAACGGGCGAACCGGAAGTCCAGGACGAGGAGGGCCTGGAACCCGAAATCGAACCAAGAGAGAAAGAGAGCGAGATGGAGGGAGATGGAGACGAGTCGACACGAGAGGGAGAACGGCACGCCGATGTCGCCGGCCAGCTACCGGCCGAGGGCGACGGGCGGCCCACCGAAACGGCGACGGTGGGGCCGACGGTGCGACGCCGGACGCGAAGAGACGGAGGAGAGATCGGTACCGATGTCGCTGGCCAGCTACAGGCCGAGGGCGACGGACGGCCCACCGGAACGGCGACGGTGGAGCCGCCGGTACGACGTCGAACCCGGAGGGACGGAGGAGAGGTCGGTGACGAGGACGTCGGGGTTTCTGAGCGACTTCGACGGGCCTACAACGCGACCCGGAAGCTGATAAACGACGCCAAGAAGGAAGGGGCGAAGGTAGACGAGGCGAGACTGAGAAAGCGACTAGGTGAGTCGGATAAACACTTAAATTACCTAATACGTTTTGGGCAGATAGAACTGGCCGGGGAGAGAGCAGAAAGGATAGCCGGCGAACTGTTTGAACTATGGGAGTGTGGGAGTATGGGACCTAGCGTAGCGCCAGTGTACATAGGGCCATACTTGGTCGATGCCCGGGGAGTGAAACCGGTGGGTTGGAAGGAACCTGAAGAGGGCGAATCCGAGGTTAACACCGAGGATTCGGCCTCGTCGGTCGGAGAAAGCTCCGAAAAGGGGGAGAAAGTTAGTAGGTCGGGAAGGCGGGGGAAGTCCGTCGTAACCGATAAGTCTGCTACATCCTCCGTGAAAGAAAGAGCGGTGAGAAAAATAGGGGCCACATACCGTCTCAGCATGGCAGAGCAGGGTCAGAGAGAAATGAAGGAACGGCTAGAGGAGGGAAGAGTGCGGTTAGAGAGGGAAACGGTATTGCTTAGAGAAACCGGAGAAAGGGCCGAAAGGGCTTTGAAAAGCCTAAGGGAGTATGATGAGATAGAGGAAAGGGAGTGTAGGGAGCGTGAAGCGAGAGAGGAAAAGGAACGCGAGGAGCGTGAAGCGAGAGAGGAAAAGGAACGCGAGGAGCGTGAGGCGAGAATGGAAAAGGAACGCAAGGAGCGTGAGGCGGAACGCAAGGAGCGTGAGGCGGGAATGGAAAAGGAACGCAAGGAGCGTGAGGCGGGAAAGGAAAAGGAACGCAAGGAGCGTGAGGCGAGAAAGGAAGAGGAACGTAAAGAGCGTGGGGCGAGACGAAGGGAGAGCATTAAGAGTGCCGCAGACTCGGCCATCAAGGACACCCAGGAGCGTGAGGGGATAGTGGCAAAGGGTGAAAAGGAGCGCAAGGAATTAAAGGAACGGCAGAGTGAGTATGCGAAAAATATAATTAGAGGGACGCACGAGTTGGAATACGTGCGAGTGGGACCGCCGTCTGAAACTGGGGCCGGCTCGAGTATTTTTGAGGAGCCGAGGGCCGTAGACGTATTTGTTAATACTCCACTGACAGGGACCGCACGACAGACTCAAGACTGGTGCGACCGTACGAGCGGGGGGGGGGTAATAATAATAATAATGGTACAGTAGACGTTGTCGATATTAATAGTACCGTATGGGATAACGCTAATCAAACCTTTATTACAGGAAATACTTTGCCTGGTGGTAGTAATTTAAATTTAAATCAGAACAATCCCAGTGTTAATGTAGAAAATAATCCTAATGTTGATGTAGTTACGCAAAATAATTCAAATAATCAAAATAATAACTCGAATTCGGACCTACAAAATAACTTAAATAACGCAATTACACAGAATAATTCGAATAATTCAAATAATGATCTTAGCCCGAATTTACAAAATAATTCAGATAACGTAGTCGCGCAGAATAATACAAATGATTTTGTTTCAAATGAGCAAATTAATTCCGTTTCCAATATGGGTGCTATTAGTGTAGACACGTCGGGCCTACGTAACCAGGGAGCAGAGGGCCTGGTAGGCCACGTAGTTAGTAGACAGGGAGCAGAGGGCCTGGTAGGCCACGTAGTTAGTAGACAGGGAGAAGAGGGCCTGGAAGGCCACGCAATAGCAGAGAGAGAGGCGAGGGTGAACAGACCCGACCGTGGTAGGGTTGATGTGTCGACTAGAGAGGTATATAATAGCGGGGAGAGAGGTAGCGAAGTTAGATGTAGCGAGTGGGGGGGGGGGCTACGAGCACCCCACAACAGAAAGTTAGCGGCGAGAGGGGGGGGGGGGCAGAGAGTGTCCCACAGCCGTCAGCGGACAATGCGAGGGCCGAACAAGGTAAACCGCAACAACCGGCGACGGAGAGTAATAGGGGGACTGCGAGTATCCCCGGCGACGTGCGATCGAGCAGAGAAGGACAGGTTGACGTCGCGGGAGGGCAGACGGAGCGTCGAGCCCGATCAGAGGGGGAAGGAAGAACAGTGGGGTTTAACCGGGAGGTCGACGAGAGATCTCGTGAGCGGGAATATTCCACTGATAGGAGAAGAGAGGAAGAGAGTAGTAGAAGTATCGCCGCGAACGATAGAAGAGCGAGGACGGACAGCGAGCCGTCGGTAGTCGAGATGAGAACGGAGAGTCAGTGGGGTCGGACTCCGGGAGATTGCCGTCGCCCCGGAGGGATGCGATCCGGTGAGACGCATTACACGCCGAGAGAGGGGTACGCGATGTACCGGTACGAAGATGAAAACAGTGGAGAGGGGGGTCGAAGAGAAACTTTCCGACGGAATATACCTACCGATCGAGAATACGGTAGCCGCGGGGAGGATTATTCGAGAAGAATAAACTTCGATCCCGAGCAACACATGCAGACTGTAGGGCATACTGTAGGTCTTACTGCGCATACCGTAGGCCATACTGAGAGAGGCAATGTAGGCAATAGGATAGCGCGGACAACGGGATTAAACCCGGAAGTCGCGGAATACATACCGGCGGGTAGGCCAGAAGCTGATAGGCCTATACCGGTACCGGCACAGCAGTATGACTACAGCATGCAGGGACATAACATATACCCAGGGGAGGGGGGAATTATTGCGGATAGGTGTATGGGCCCCAACATATTAACATCAACCCCAGTACCAGACATACCGGTGGGGGGGGGGGGGACAGGGTGACATTCCCCCATCACAATATCAACAATATACCCCGACAGGAACAAGAACGACGAGACCCCTAGATGAAAACAGGTCGTGTGATACAGACATATGGAGGGGGCCGCTACCCCCGATGACATATCCGAGTCAGAGAAGATCAAGAAATAGGACGGACGAACCGCACCAGACAAGGGAAACTATACAGCACCCGTCGAATCCATTAGAAGCGCAGGCAATGGGGATGGCCACGTTGATCGATGCGTTGAAAACGAGGATCGAATTACCACCCGTGGAACCGTTCAAATTCGATGGGAGCAGGCCGGAAGAATACTTACAGTTTCGGCGAATGTATAGTAACGAAATACTAACAAAAAACTTGACGCAGGCGGAGTGCCTAAAGTATCTACAAGTGTACACGGGAGGCCCAGCATACGATATCGTGAGGCAATACCAAGGAATAGAGGGCGGCTTCACGACAGCATGGCGGGCACTGGATAGGGAATACGGGCACCCGGCCAAGATCATCAGGCAAACACTGAGAGGCATAACATCGGGTGGCCTACAGGATAATCCCGTTAGCATTAAGACGTTTGCTAACAAAGTCGAGAAGGCGCTGATCGTGCTGAAGACGTTAGACGCGCCATACGAACTCAACGCGTCCAATAACATCACCACGATAGCGCAGGCACTACCGAGCTGGCTGCGCAACAAATGGAGGAAGGTCGCTTTCTCCACCCAAGACAAGAAGGGTGCGGAACCAGGTTTAGAAGAAATGTCAAACTTCTTAAATTACGAGGCTGAACTAATAACGGACCCAGTCTATAGTGAAGATAGCCTGGGAAAGGGACCAAAGACAGATCATTACAGGCCCAAACCAGAGCACAATACATCAAACGCATTGCCGAGACTCAGACAATCATTGCCATACGCAGCGACGCAGGGGACTGCAAGTCCACAGACAAACGAAGATAAGACAACATCAAGGGACGGACAGGGGAACAATAACAACATGAATAAACATAACCCCAGTACGTCCAGTAGGTCAAACCCAGTCAATAAGAATAGTAGGGACTTTGGTACGAATATAACTGCGATACGCAACGCATTGTATAAAGAGGGCTATGACCCAAAGAGCAAATGCCAGTTACACGCAAATGCGCTTCATAAAACCATGAACTGCAGGTACTGGCAGGCGCTACCGAGGCAAGACCAGATAGATTACGCGTCGAGCAATAAAATCTGCTCGCGATGTGTGAAGAGTGGACACAAGGCCAGGGAATGCCAAGAGAAACCGGTCAAGTTTGGCCAAAGGAGAGGCCAGACGATGGCAACGAGCACAGTAGGGGCGAAGAAGAGAGGAACAGTGCTACTTGGAGTAGTACCAGTACGAGTGATCGGGGAAGGCAATCGATCAGTAACAACACTAATGCTGGTTGATAGTGGAGCTGCCTTCACATTAGTTGAGGAATGGGTAGCCGAAGAAATAGGGTTGAGAACGAGGCCAAGCAGGATGGCGGTGACAACCATCTCTAGCAAAGACGAGATCCTAGAGATGAGGACAGGACGGTGCGCAATTGCAGCAGTGGCACCAGGATGCGATTATGGGGCAACCATCGACCCCATCCAAGTAATAGAGTCAATTAACATCAATGCCAGGCGGCCAACCAACATCGAGGTCGAGCAATACAAATTCCTGGATAACATTGACTTCTCAATCCCAAACGTGGACGTTAGGAAGGTATCCATCATAGTAGGCATGGACTGCCCAACGGCCCACGAGAGAATGCAGACGGTCTTCGGCGAAGACAAGCAGAGCGACCCGGTGGCCATATTAACGCCATTCGGGTGGACGCTGAGTGGTCCAATTAAGAGCAAGATACCATTCAGGATGTCGGAGACATCAGGATGCATGTTCGCGGGAACAATGCAGGAAATGGGTGACGAGGGAGCAGAGGAGCAGCTTAAAAGACTGCTCAGACAGGACTTCGAGGGACTGAAAGAGACCGGGGTCGGGACCTCGGTAGAAGACAAGCAGGCTCTACAAAGTGTGGAGGAATCGATGACGTGTGATGAGGGGCGGTATACAATAGGAATGGTGTGGAAACTACCGAAGATACCGCTACCCGATAATAGAGGGATGGTACTCACGAGACTCCGCAAGCTGAAACAAACACTACAACGGAGCCCCGAGAAGAACGAGTACATTCACAAAACCATTAAGAAGTACGTCGAGAAAGGATGGGCCGTGGAGTTACCGGTCGACGAACCGAACACGGACAGGACATACTACCTGCCACTCCACGTAGCTTTAGACCCAAAGAAAGGTAAACTTAGGATGGTAGTCGATGCATCGGCAAAGACCGACGGAAAGTGCTTAAACGATTACCTACTAGAGGGCCCAAACATATACAATTCGGGCATAGAAGTACTACTCAGATTTAGGAATGGGAAACACGCCTTCACGTGTGACATAGAAGGCATGTTCAACCAAGTCCGAGTAACAGAGGAAGATAGTGACAGTCAACGCTTCTTATGGTATAACGGCGAAGAAGAACCGCCGGTAATACCAGCGTATAAGATGGTAGTACAAAATATGGGGGCCAAGTCGTCCTCATTTACGACGACTATGGCAGTGAGAGATACGGTAAAGGGGAAGGAGGATAGATATAGCAGTAGGGCCGTCGATATGATCAGACGCGGTTTCTACGTAGACGACGGCATGGAGTCTGGAAATACGGTTGAGGAGATACTGGAAACAGGGCGCGAGGTTCGCGACATCCTGAAAGGATCCGGCTTCAACCTGACCAAATTCCAATCCAGTTCAGAAGAATTTATCAGGGAAATAGAAGACAAGAAACCAGAATCGACCATGGACAACCCTACAACAGCCAAAGGACAGGACATGGCGATTAAGAGAACGGAATCCCAGCAGAAGGCGTTGGGAATCGTGTGGGATAGAAAAACAGACGAACTGAAGTATCAGCTGAGCCAGGAGGGCGCAGACACCCATACGAAGAGGGGTTACGTATCGTATATAGCAAGGATATACGATCCCCTAGGCCTAGCATCCCCATTACTAGTCACGGGGAAACAGATACTCAAGAGAGTATATAAGTTGAAGGATGAGTGGGACGTAGAGGTACCAGAAGACATTAAGAAACAGTGGAGCAAATGGACAGGAGACTTGGAGAGGATGGGAACATACAACATGCCGCGAGTGTATTTCCCGGACGGGAACATGACGAATCTGGACCTACATATGTTCTCCGACGCGTCGTTAGAGGCATACGGAGCGGCACTCTATTTAGTACAACGAGAGGGGCCTCACAAGCCCAGACTAGCCTTTAGCAAAGCTAAGTCAACGCCGCCAGATTCAGCATCTGTTCCCAAGTTAGAATTGACAGCCGCAAGACTAGGAGTTAGAGCCACAGCCTACCTAGTGGATACAATTCCCAACATAGTGGAGACACACTACTGGACGGACTCCATGGTAGTGCTTGGTTGGTTACACAACGAAAAGACGAGGTACCCGATATTCGTCGCGAATAGAGTGGACGAAATAAGGGCGAGCACAGAACTGGAAAGGTGGCACTACTGCCCAACAGACGAGAACCCAGCGGACTTGCTGTCGAGGGGCGTGGAACGCCACACTTTCTTAAAGAAAGAAGCATTGTGGCAACACGGGCCACAATTTCTGAGCGATAGGGAGGCCTGGCCGCCGATGAGGAAGGTGGACCCGGGCTCGGAAGTAGTATCAGAAGGAGAAGAGGGAGATTCAGAGGGAGAAGAGATATACTCCCAGATGGTGAGGGAGATCAGGGACGTGCAACCAGGAAGGGAACTGTGCGATAACCCGACGGATAAACTCCTCAGCTACAGTTCTAGTTGGTATAAGACCAAGAAACTAGTGGCGTACTGGAGAGCCTTTGGGAATTTCCTTGCGGGGGTCGGCAAGGACAAGAAGACCAGGACAACCATAGATCTGGAAGGAGCGGCCAAGGCAGTGATCCGCTATGAACAACGCAAGAACTACGGCGACGAGGTGGAACGTGTCGGTAACCAACAACATCTCCGACGGGATAGCGAGTTGATAACGCTGTCGCCACAACTCAACGAGGATGGGATCCTAGTAATGAATTCTAGGGTGGGATATAACAACAGTATAGTCGTGCCACCGAAACCCATCATCATTCCCACAGGATCGCCTATAGTCCACCAGATCATATGGAACTCCCACAAATCGATACTGCATGGGGGCACCAACCGAACCCTCACGGAGATAAGAAGGACCTATTGGGTCAAACAATTAAGGAAGAAGGTGAAAGCGGTAGTGGGACAGTGTCAGACCTGCCGACGAGCGAAGAAGGAGCGAGCTGTACAGGAGATGGCGCCACTACCGGCGAGTAGGGTAAGACAGCACGACCCGCCATTTACGCATTGCGGTGTGGACATGTTCGGGCCGATAAAGATCAAGGTGATGCGACACACGGAGAAACGCTACGGTATTATCTTCGTATGCAACAATACGCGGGCGGTAGGGATAGAACTCGCCCAAGATGCAACCGCATCAGCCTTCATTAACGCCTTAGAAAGGTTTAGGGACCGCAAAGGTGGGACGATCGCAGTGATATACAGCGACAACGGCACCAACTTTGTGGGCGCAGAGAGTGAGATGGCAGAGGCCTTAGACATCTTGGAGGGAGAAGAAGTCAGGGCGGCCATGAGAAGACGACAAGTGAAGTGGGAGAGAAGGACGCCGTATGCACCACATACATTAGGATGCGTCGAGAGACTCGTGGGCAGTTCAAAACGTCTAATGACGAAGCTGATGAACACCCACATGGTCACTGAAGACGTCTTACGGACAGTACTTGCGAAGTGCGAGGGGATCATTAATAGCAGACCGCTATACCCGGAGAATGATGACCCTGAGTCATTAGACGTGTTGACGCCTAGCCATTTCCTGATGGAAAGGCCAGCGACCATAGACATGCGGGGTGTAGACCCAGATGATATACACTCCCGCCAAAGTTGGAAAGTAGCTAAAGCAATTAGCGCAGAGTATTGGAGGAGGTGGGTAGAAGAATACCTACCCACGCTCCATAAGCGAAGCAAGTGGAGGAAGCCAAACAGGGAGTTGAGAGAGGGAGACCTTGTAATCGTCACGGATGATACTATCATCAACAACCAATGGCGGTTGGCGAGAGTTGTAGGCACCTACTCCGACGAGGACGGAAGAATCCGATCGGTAGAAGTGCGGATAGGTGGAAAGATAGGTGCGAAAGACAGAAAAACCTACAGGAGAGCAGTAGGTAAATGCTGTCTTCTAGAAGGGGCACCTTAAATTAGAGTTAGTGTGTAGTTTAGTCGTCCAAGTTTTGGACTGAGGGGGGTGGGATTGAGGGCGAGACGCCCTTCCCACACAAATAAAATAAAATAAAATAAAAATAAATAAAAGTTAGTTAGTCAGTAGGTACGTAGTACCTAGAGTTAGTTAGTCAGTAGGTACGTAGTACCTAGAGTTAGTTAGTCAGTAGGTACGTAGTACCTAGAGTTAGTTAGTCAGTAGGTACGTAGTACCTAGAGTTAGTTAGTCAGTAGGTACGTAGTACCTAGAGTTAGTTAGTAGGTACGTAGTACCTAGAGTTAGAGTTAGTAGGTACGTAGTACCTAGTTAGAGTTAGAGGGTACGTAATGCCTAGTTAGAGTTAGAGTTAGAGGGTAGGTAGTACCGATAGAGTTAGAGTTAGTAGGTACGTAGTACCATTAGTTAGAGTTAGAGTTAGAGGGTACGTAGTACCGATAGTTAGAGAGTTAGAGGGTACGTAGTACCGATAGTTAGAGAGTTAGTAGGTACGTAGTACCTAGTTAGAGTTAGAGTTAGAGGGTACGTAATGCCTAGTTAGAGTTAGAGTTAGAGGGTAGGTAGTACCGATAGAGTTAGAGTTAGAGGGTACGTAGTACCATTAGTTAGAGTTAGAGTTAGAGGGTGCGTAATGCCTAGTTAGAGTTAGAGTTAGAGGGTAGGTAGTACCGATAGAGTTAGAGTTAGTAGGTACGTGGTACCTAGTCAGAGTTAGAGTTAGAGGGTACGTAGTACCATTAGTTAGAGAGAGAGAGTAAGAGGTAAAAGGGGTAAAATAAGATATAGATATTAGATAGCAGTAAGTAGAGTTAGTAGTGAGAGGGGGGCATATGAGTGCAGCTGGATAAATCGTGTGGCCACACGACGCATACTGCTGTACTGCATAGGCCCACTGAGTAGGCCAGAATATGGATCAGAGAGAGAATAGAATAAATCCATAGGCAGTAGTAAGTAGTAGGACAGTAGAATCAAAGCAAAATAAATAAATAAATAGAATAGGGCTAAAATCGGAAAATAGTGGTAACACAAGGAAAGTCGTTCTAGAACATAATAAAAGTAACGGACGGAAATTGTAAATTAGGCTGATTTACTAGCTCCGAAATTAATTAGATTAAATTAAGCTTGAAAGGCGCAGTTAAGTAGAAAAGTAGGCCATTATCGAACTGTAGGAAACATCTTAATACATCACTCATCTGTATTGCGCCTTGGTAAGGCACCACCCTACAGGTGAGCGAGTGTAGTGTTCGGAATGGCGAGTAAGCTGATCAGGAAGAGAAAGGCGGAGTCAGGAGGAAAAGAAATATTGGTGGATTTCACCGAAAGACACCCGGAGGAGAAGACGAGAGGATACTACGAGAGGTTGGAAAGGGGTCACGCGGCACGAGCGCTGCAGGATCACTTCCGGGAGGCGCACGAACAGCGGTTGGTCGGGACCTACGGGACGCCGTCGCTGGACAACGCGATCTTCCAACACTTCCACTACGTGGTGAAAGGAGACGAGGCGAAGTTCGGGATTCCGAAGTATCCGAGGGAATCGCCGAGGAAGGACTGGAAAAGATTCATAGAGTCCGTCAACAGAGGAGGATATATGATCCTAGATGACGAGGGAACCATGGAAGACGAAGCGGGTTCGAGACGAGGAACGGCAGGGTCGGCCAGGACCATACTCTTGCATTTGGCAGCGCCAAATGGGGACATCTTCTTATTCGACCTAGGGACGTATGGGAAGAAGGACGGGCCGAAATTAGACCGACTGCCGAAAGCGGTACAGGTCTTAGTAAGAGAGAAGTCGACGACGAAAGTGGGATCGGCGATTCGCGAGGACGCGGAGAGGATCATCGGTCCGGACGCCACCAACCTCCTGGATATGCAGAAAGTCTTTATGGCTATGACGGCACCGGATGGATTGGGGGTGGTCGAGAACTCAGGCCAATGCGGGGCGGTGGCGATGGGCCAATTATTGGGGCTCGTATGCCACAAACCAATGGATTGGGGGAAGTTTAGGGAAGAATACGGAGCAGAACTAGCGAACTCGCTGAAGTGGGGAGCGAGACCGGGAAAGCAGGAGGTATATCAGTTTCGCAGAGGAGCGATAAAGGTATATCAGAAGCGATATATCCTGCAGGAGGACTGGATGATGATAAGTTTACTTAACTTATTCATGACCATAGTTATCGAAAGAGAACCAGGGGCATTTCTGTTATCGGGATCACCCCTAAGCTACAGGAGAGCCTTTAAAGTGGCCTTTGACGGTCTGGTAGACCACCCGGGGCTGAAGGGCGAGTCGGTGTACTACAACAGCCGACATCTGGTAGATGGGGAGACGGATACACCGTATCAGAGATGGGAGCAGCTAGAGATGGATAGACGGGAAGCAAAGCGACTGGAAGAAGTCGCTAGACGGGAGAGGATAGAAGCAGAGGAGAGGGAAGAGGAGGCCAGGACACAGAGTTATGGCTTCGAGGAACAGGCGGGCCTAGACGAACTTCATTGGACTTCGTCGGGGAGTTCGGGGAAGTCTCTAGGGCAAGAATTGGGATGGGCGGTGGGATCGCCGAAACAGTCGACGTCGGGGTTGCAAACGATGCCCATACCAGCGGGCGCCGAGGGCGACCAACCGCCAAGGAAGTTAAGGGAGCTAGAGGGATGGAGAGCTACGGGCGAGAGCCAAGGCGGGAAGGGATATAGTGGATCCATCGGGATACCGGGATTGGAGACACTGCCAGAAGAGGAGGACGACGACGACGAGTTCGGAGAGATGCCGCCCATCGAAAGGATAGGCCACTCGGACACGAACTGGGTTGGCGGAAGGGTGGTGACGGCCAGTGGGGCGAGGGCCTTCTGGAACAGATCCGGCAAGCGGACCTGGGTGCACGAGGGGCCGGCGATGGATTTCGCGGGGAGCACCATCAGGTTGGGCGAGCAACCGGAGACGGCACCACGGATAGTATTCGGGGAGACGATGCCCGAGAGGGGCGGAGAGATAGACGTAAACAGGGAGAGCAACGTAGAGAAGTTCGCCTACCAGCGACTCCATAGACCGCGGAGATCGCTTGGGACGAAGGACGAGGTGGGACGCGAGACATTGGTACTCGGCTGCGACTACTGTGGGAGACAGACCCATCGGGAAAGCAGCTGCCTATACTGGTTCCAACGGGGAACCTTTTGTCTCTATTGTAGAGAACCAAGTCACAGGATGGGGGCGTGTCCACGGTTGCATAACCGATGTCCAAAGTGCCACTTTCGGGGGCACTACGGACGCGAGTGCGACTGGATGAGCGACGAGGAGAAGTTCACGAGGTTCGAGGAGTGGGCCGACGTGGGGGCCATGACGCGCCAGCGCATGAAGGCCCAAGAGTTCAAGTGGGGTTTCTTCCTCATAAACCAGGAGACCCACATGGAAATCATAAAGCGAAGGTTACCGTTTACCTATCAAGAGGTAGCTACGGCGGCATCGTTCGCCGGAGTTATGAACACGCAACGGTACCTGGACAGGTGGACACCAGAGAACCGGAGGGAGTTTAGGGATTTCTTGGCGGAACACGTACCAAAGGCAATGAAGATGATCCTATGGGACGCCACACGAGGGAAACAACCAGGCCATTCTGAGGGGCCACCGGCGAAGCGGTATCGGGCTTTAATAACACCAGCGCCCAAGGAGCCGACGACCGGGATCAGCAAGGAAGTGGCAGCGAAGGTCCGGAAGCAGAAGGCGGATGATGCCAGAGGAGCGGTGATAACCAAGAAACGGGCCAGGGAGGAGGACGCGAGGAGATACAGATAAGTTCCCGGAGGCGAGGGAATGAGACTGAGACTGGGAAGTGGTGCGCCTGGAAGGCGCCGCATGTAACGTACGAACTATTAAGTATAAATTTAATTAATGCAAATAACTATATAAGTGCAATTCGTATGTACGTACGTAGTGATTAGCAGTAAAATACATACGTTTGGAGTAAGTACTATAGTCATGCAACCTTTCTCAATTAGCTACTGGGACTGGGGGACAATTGACTATGGCACTATGGACGAGACAACTGACAATTTCACACTTCTTGAGTGCGGCGGCACGAGAGGGGGGGGAGGTTCGTCAGGAGAGATGGAGCAGTCAAAGTGGACTTGAGAATCGGAATAAGAGTGTGAAGTGCGGAGAGAGTGCGAACGCAATTCTAGTGTGGGGGGGGGGGGAATGAGAGGCTGAGTAAGGGACGAGGAGGTCCGGGGGTATGAGAGAGTTAGGGTGAGAGTGAAGGTGAGATAGGGCGAAAGTGTTGGGGAAACAAAAATCGCGTGAAGAGGTGAGCGCGATCGGCCCGACATGAGACGCCAGGCGTAAAGGGTAGCGTTATCATACCCAGAGGGAGCGGCCCGGAAAGCCGACTCCGAGAGAAAAGATTTCCACCCCACACCCGATACTAGATCGGGATCCAGCGGGATTGTAGCGCACTTTTTTGGTTGATGCTATCTTCTTACCGGGAAGATAGCATGGGGGGGAGTGTTAGCTTATTCAATCCCGCCAACACCCCATAAAGTTATTAGCCGATAAGCAATATTGGGAGCCACGAGATTGGGTAATTAACCAACTCGCGCCATCCCAATAAGAATGGGAAGGAAGCACACAATAGAGGGTCAGGGGCCAAACCCCTAACCAAAGGAGAACAGGTGGAGTGAACGGGAATACTCCACGGGGCGCCAACAAGGGTATTAACCAATCAGAGGGGGGAATGGCATCGATTGAGTAGCAGTAAGGCCACCGTGCAATATAACCCAATAACCTATTAATCAGTGATTCAGTTATCTCAGTGTAGCAGTGCTAGCGTAGGGTACAGCCAATTAGTTTAGTTAGGGGATCACGGGACTTTAGTTACCGTATCCCGCCTTGTACACATTCACAACATATCTATATCTTATAACCTCCTATTATACACCGAACTTCAGAACTCAATTATCTTTACTTCACCCTTACACACGGCGGGGACGCGTGGACTAAATACCACACCGGATAAATCGGGATCCCTCCTGGATCCCGTCACAATTAGAGACCAACATACAACAATATATACATAGACAATACAAGTCGCACGATTAGAGACCAACATACAACAATATATACATAGACAATACAAGTCGCACGATTAGAGACCAACATACAACAATATATACTGTACATAGACAATACAAGTCGCACGATTAGAGACCAACATACAACAATATATACTGTACATAGACAATACAAGTCACACGATTAGAGACCAACATACAACAATATATACTGTACATAGACAATACAAGTCACACAATTAGAGACCAACATACAACAATATATACTGTACATAGACAATACAAGTCACACGATTAGAGACCAACATACAACAATATATACTGTACATAGACAATACAAGTCACACAATTAGAGACCAACATACAACAATATATACATAGACAATACAAGTCGCAAGATTAGAGACCAACATACAACAATATATACATAGACAATACAAGTCACACGATTAGAGACCAACATACAACAATATATACATAGACAATACAAGTCGCACGATTAGAGACCAACATACAACAATATATACTGTACATAGACAATACAAGTCACACGATTAGAGACCAACATACAACAATATATACATAGACAATACAAGTCACACGATTAGAGACCAACATACAACAATATATACTGTACATAGACAATACAAGTCACACAATTAGAGACCAACATACAACAATATATACATAGACAATACAAGTCGCACGATTAGAGACCAACATACAACAATATATACTGTACATAGACAATACAAGTCACACAATTAGAGACCAACATACAACAATATATACATAGACAATACAAGTCGCACGATTAGAGACCAACATACAACAATATATACTGTACATAGACAATACAAGTCACACGATTAGAGACCAACATACAACAATATATACTGTACATAGACAATACAAGTCACAAGATTAGAGACCAACATACAACAATATATACATAGACAATACAAGTCGCACGATTAGAGACCAACATACAACAATATATACTGTACATAGACAATACAAGTCGCAAGATTAGAGACCAACATACAACAATTTACATAGACAATACAAGTCACAAGATTAGAGACCAACATACAACAATATATACTGTACATAGACAATACAAGTCACAAGATTAGAGACCAACATAAAACAATATATACTGTACATAGACAATACAAGTCACAAGATTAGAGACCAACATACAACAATATATACTGTACATAGACAATACAAGTCACACGATTAGAGACCAACATACAACAATATACATAGACAATACAAGTCACAAGATTAGAGACCAACATACAACAATATATACTGTACATAGACAATACAAGTCACAAGATTAGAGACCAACATACAACAATATATACTGTACATAGACAATACAAGTCACACGATTAGAGACCAACATACAACAATATATACTGTACATAGACAATACAAGTCACACGATTAGAGACCAACATACAACAATATACATAGACAATACAAGTCACAAGATTAGAGACCAACATACAACAATATATACTGTACATAGACAATACAAGTCACAAGATTAGAGACCAACATACAACAATATATACTGTACATAGACAATACAAGTCACACGATTAGAGACCAACATACAACAATATACATAGACAATACAAGTCACAAGATTAGAGACCAACATACAACAATATATACTGTACATAGACAATACAAGTCACAAGATTAGAGACCAACATACAACAATTTACATAGACAATACAAGTCACAAGATTAGAGACCAACATACAACAATATATACTGTACATAGACAATACAAGTCGCAAGATTAGAGACCAACATACAACAATTTACATAGACAATACAAGTCACAAGATTAGAGACCAACATACAACAATATATACTGTACATAGACAATACAAGTCACAAGATTAGAGACCAACATAAAACAATATATACTGTACATAGACAATACAAGTCACACGATTAGAGACCAACATACAACAATATACATAGACAATACAAGTCACAAGATTAGAGACCAACATACAACAATATATACTGTACATAGACAATACAAGTCACAAGATTAGAGACCAACATACAACAATTTACATAGACAATACAAGTCACAAGATTAGAGACCAACATACAACAATATATACTGTACATAGACAATACAAGTCACAAGATTAGAGACCAACATAAAACAATATATACTGTACATAGACAATACAAGTCACACGATTAGAGACCAACATACAACAATATACATAGACAATACAAGTCACAAGATTAGAGACCAACATACAACAATATATACTGTACATAGACAATACAAGTCACAAGATTAGAGACCAACATACAACAATATATACTGTACATAGACAATACAAGTCGCACGATTAGAGACCAACATACAACAATATATACTGTACATAGACAATACAAGTCGCACGATTAGAGACCAACATACAACAATATATACATAGACAATACAAGTCGCACGATTAGAGACCAACATACAACAATATATACTGTACATAGACAATACAAGTCGCACGATTAGAGACCAACATACAACAATATATACATAGACAATACAAGTCGCACGATTAGAGACCAACATACAACAATATATACTGTACATAGACAATACAAGTCACACGATTAGAGACCAACATACAACAATATATACTGTACATAGACAATACAAGTCACAAGATTAGAGACCAACATACAACAATATATACATAGACAATACAAGTCGCACGATTAGAGACCAACATACAACAATATATACATAGACAATACAAGTCGCACGATTAGAGACCAACATACAACAATATATACTGTACATAGACAATACAAGTCACAAGATTAGAGACCAACATACAACAATATATACATAGACAATACAAGTCACACGATTAGAGACCAACATACAACAATATATACATAGACAATACAAGTCACAAGATTAGAGACCAACATACAACAATATATACTGTACATAGACAATACAAGTCACAAGATTAGAGACCAACATACAACAATATATACATAGACAATACAAGTCACACGATTAGAGACCAACATACAACAATATATACATAGACAATACAAGTCACACGATTAGAGACCAACATACAACAATATATACATAGACAATACAAGTCGCACGATTATATACCAACATACAACAATATATACATAGACAATACAAGTCACACAATTAGAGACCAACATACAACAATATATACTGTACATAGACAATACAAGTCACACGATTAGAGACCAACATACAACAATATATACATAGACAATACAAGTCACACGATTAGAGACCAACATACACCAATATATACTGTACATAGACAATACAAGTCACAAGATTAGAGACCAACATACAACAATATATACATAGACAATACAAGTCACACGATTAGAGACCAACATACAACAATATATACATAGACAATACAAGTCACACGATTAGAGACCAACATACAACAATATATACATAGACAATACAAGTCGCACGATTATATACCAACATACAACAATATATACATAGACAATACAAGTCACACAATTAGAGACCAACATACAACAATATATACTGTACATAGACAATACAAGTCACACGATTAGAGACCAACATACAACAATATATACATAGACAATACAAGTCACACGATTAGAGACCAACATACAACAATATATACTGTACATAGACAATACAAGTCACACGATTAGAGACCAACATACAACAATATATACTGTACATAGACAATACAAGTCACAAGATTAGAGACCAACATACAACAATATATACTGTACATAGACAATACAAGTCACACAATTAGAGACCAACATACAACAATATATACTGTACATAGACAATACAAGTCGCACGATTAGAGACCAACATACAACAATATATACTGTACATAGACAATACAAGTCACACAATTAGAGACCAACATACAACAATATATACTGTACATAGACAATACAAGTCGCACGATTAGAGACCAACATACAACAATATATACATAGACAATACAAGTCGCACGATTAGAGACCAACATACAACAATATATACATAGACAATACAAGTCACACAATTAGAGACCAACATACAACAATATATACATAGACAATACAAGTCACACGATTAGAGACCAACATACAACAATATATACATAGACAATACAAGTCACACGATTAGAGACCAACATACAACAATATATACTGTACATAGACAATACAAGTCGCACGATTAGAGACCAACATACAACAATATATACTGTACATAGACAATACAAGTCACAAGATTAGAGACCAACATACAACAATATATACATAGACAATACAAGTCACACGATTAGAGACCAACATACAACAATATATACATAGACAATACAAGTCGCACGATTAGAGACCAACATACAACAATATATACATAGACAATACAAGTCACACGATTAGAGACCAACATACAACAATATATACATAGACAATACAAGTCACACGATTAGAGACCAACATACAACAATATATACTGTACATAGACAATACAAGTCGCACGATTAGAGACCAACATACAACAATATATACTGTACATAGACAATACAAGTCACAAGATTAGAGACCAACATACAACAATATGTACATAGACAATACAAGTCACACGATTAGAGACCAACATACAACAATATATACATAGACAATACAAGTCGCACGATTAGAGACCAACATACAACAATATATACTGTACATAGACAATACAAGTCACACGATTAGAGACCAACATACAACAATATATACTGTACATAGACAATACAAGTCACAAGATTAGAGACCAACATACAACAATATATACATAGACAATACAAGTCACAAGATTAGAGACCAACATACAACAATATATACTGTACATAGACAATACAAGTCGCACGATTAGATACCAACATACAACAATATATACATAGACAATACAAGTCACACAATTAGAGACCAACATACAACAATATATACTGTACATAGACAATACAAGTCGCACGATTAGAGACCAACATACAACAATATATACATAGACAATACAAGTCACAAGATTAGAGACCAACATACAACAATATATACATAGACAATACAAGTCACACGATTAGAGACCAACATACAACAATATATACTGTACATAGACAATACAAGTCACACGATTAGAGACCAACATACAACAATATATACTGTACATAGACAATACAAGTCACACGATTAGAGACCAACATACAACAATATATACATAGACAATACAAGTCGCACGATTAGAGACCAACATACAACAATATATACTGTACATAGACAATACAAGTCACACGATTAGAGACCAACATACAACAATATATACTGTACATAGACAATACAAGTCACACGATTAGAGACCAACATACAACAATATATACTTACATAGACAATACAAGTCGCACGATTAGAGACCAACATACAACAATATATACTGTACATAGACAATACAAGTCACACGATTAGAGACCAACATACAACAATATATACTGTACATAGACAATACAAGTCACACGATTAGAGACCAACATACAACAATATATACATAGACAATACAAGTCGCACGATTAGAGACCAACATACAACAATATATACTGTACATAGACAATACAAGTCACACGATTAGAGACCAACATACAACAATATATACATAGACAATACAAGTCGCACGATTAGAGACCAACATACAACAATATATACTGTACATAGACAATACAAGTCACAAGATTAGATACCAACATACAACAATATATACATAGACAATACAAGTCACACGATTAGAGACCAACATACAACAATATATACTGTACATAGACAATACAAGTCACACGATTAGAGACCAACATACAACAATATATACTGTACATAGACAATACAAGTCGCACGATTAGAGACCAACATACAACAATATATACTGTACATAGACAATACAAGTCGCACGATTAGAGACCAACATACAACAATATATACATAGACAATACAAGTCACAAGATTAGAGACCAACATACAACAAATATATACATAGACAATACAAGTCACAAGATTAGAGACCAACATACAACAATATATACTGTACATAGACAATACAAGTCACACGATTAGAGACCAACATACAACAATATATACTGTACATAGACAATACAAGTCACAAGATTAGAGACCAACATACAACAATATATACATAGACAATACAAGTCGCACGATTAGAGACCAACATACAACAATATATACTGTACATAGACAATACAAGTCACAAGATTAGAGACCAACATACAACAATATATACTGTACATAGACAATACAAGTCACACGATTAGAGACCAACATACAACAATATATACATAGACAATACAAGTCACACGATTAGAGACCAACATACAACAATATATACTGTACATAGACAATACAAGTCACACGATTAGAGACCAACATACAACAATATATACTGTACATAGACAATACAAGTCACACGATTAGAGACCAACATACAACAATATATACTGTACATAGACAATACAAGTCACAAGATTAGAGACCAACATACAACAATATATACATAGACAATACAAGTCACAAGATTAGAGACCAACATACAACAATATATACATAGACAATACAAGTCACACGATTAGAGACCAACATACAACAATATATACATAGACAATACAAGTCGCACGATTAGAGACCAACATACAACAATATATACATAGACAATACAAGTCACACGATTAGAGACCAACATACAACAATATATACATAGACAATACAAGTCACACGATTAGAGACCAACATACAACAATATATACTGTACATAGACAATACAAGTCGCACGATTAGAGACCAACATACAACAATATATACTGTCATAGACAATACAAGTCACAAGATTAGAGACCAACATACAACAATATATACATAGACAATACAAGTCACACGATTAGAGACCAACATACAACAATATATACATAGACAATACAAGTCGCACGATTAGAGACCAACATACAACAATATATACTGTACATAGACAATACAAGTCACACGATTAGAGACCAACATACAACAATATATACTGTACATAGACAATACAAGTCACAAGATTAGAGACCAACATACAACAATATATACATAGACAATACAAGTCGCACGATTAGAGACCAACATACAACAATATATACATAGACAATACAAGTCACACGATTAGAGACCAACATACAACAATATATACTGTACATAGACAATACAAGTCGCACGATTAGAGACCAACATACAACAATATATACATAGACAATACAAGTCACAAGATTAGAGACCAACATACAACAATATATACATAGACAATACAAGTCACAAGATTAGAGACCAACATACAACAATATATACATAGACAATACAAGTCGCACGATTAGAGACCAACATACAACAATATATACTGTACATAGACAATACAAGTCACACGATTAGAGACCAACATACAACAATATATACTGTACATAGACAATACAAGTCGCACGATTAGAGACCAACATACAACAATATATACATAGACAATACAAGTCACAAGATTAGAGACCAACATACAACAATATATACATAGACAATACAAGTCACAAGATTAGAGACCAACATACAACAATATATACATAGACAATACAAGTCGCACGATTAGAGACCAACATACAACAATATATACATAGACAATACAAGTCGCACGATTAGAGACCAACATACAACATATATACTGTACATAGACAATACAAGTCACAAGATTAGAGACCAACATACAACAATATATACATAGACAATACAAGTCGCACAATTAGAGACCAACATACAACAATATATACATAGACAATACAAGTCACACGATTAGAGACCAACATACAACAATATATACTGTACATAGACAATACAAGTCACACGATTAGAGACCAACATACAACAATATATACTGTACATAGACAATACAAGTCACACGATTAGAGACCAACATACAACAATATATACATAGACAATACAAGTCACACGATTAGAGACCAACATACAACAATATATACTGTACATAGACAATACAAGTCACACGATTAGAGACCAACATACAACAATATATACATAGACAATACAAGTCGCACGATTAGAGACCAACATACAACAATATATACTGTACATAGACAATACAAGTCACAAGATTAGAGACCAACATACAACAATATATACATAGACAATACAAGTCACACGATTAGAGACCAACATACAACAATATATACTGTACATAGACAATACAAGTCACACGATTAGAGACCAACATACAACAATATATACTGTACATAGACAATACAAGTCACAAGATTAGAGACCAACATACAACAATATATACATAGACAATACAAGTCGCACGATTAGAGACCAACATACAACAATATATACTGTACATAGACAATACAAGTCACACGATTAGAGACCAACATACAACAATATATACATAGACAATACAAGTCGCACGATTAGAGACCAACATACAACAATATATACTGTACATAGACAATACAAGTCACACGATTAGAGACCAACATACAACAATATATACTGTACATAGACAATACAAGTCACAAGATTAGAGACCAACATACAACAATATATACATAGACAATACAAGTCGCACGATTAGAGACCAACATACAACAATATATACTGTACATAGACAATACAAGTCACAAGATTAGAGACCAACATACAACAATATATACATAGACAATACAAGTCGCACGATTAGAGACCAACATACAACAATATATACTGTACATAGACAATACAAGTCACACGATTAGAGACCAACATACAACAATATATACTGTACATAGACAATACAAGTCACAAGATTAGAGACCAACATACAACAATATATACATAGACAATACAAGTCGCACGATTAGAGACCAACATACAACAATATATACTGTACATAGACAATACAAGTCACACGATTAGAGACCAACATACAACAATATATACATAGACAATACAAGTCGCACGATTAGAGACCAACATACAACAATATATACTGTACATAGACAATACAAGTCACACGATTAGAGACCAACATACAACAATATATACTGTACATAGACAATACAAGTCACAAGATTAGAGACCAACATACAACAATATATACATAGACAATACAAGTCGCACGATTAGAGACCAACATACAACAATATATACTGTACATAGACAATACAAGTCACACGATTAGAGACCAACATACAACAATATATACTGTACATAGACAATACAAGTCGCACAATTAGAGACCAACATACAACAATATATACTGTACATAGACAATACAAGTCGCACGATTAGAGACCAACATACAACAATATATACTGTACATAGACAATACAAGTCACAAGATTAGAGACCAACATACAACAATATATACTGTACATAGACAATACAAGTCACAAGATTAGAGACCAACATACAACAATATATACATAGACAATACAAGTCGCACGATTAGAGACCAACATACAACAATATATACATAGACAATACAAGTCACACGATTAGAGACCAACATACAACAATATATACTGTACATAGACAATACAAGTCACAAGATTAGAGACCAACATACAACAATATATACTGTACATAGACAATACAAGTCACACAATTAGAGACCAACATACAACAATATATACATAGACAATACAAGTCGCACGATTAGAGACCAACATACAACAATATATACTGTACATAGACAATACAAGTCACACGATTAGAGACCAACATACAACAATATATACATAGACAATACAAGTCACACGATTAGAGACCAACATACAACAATATATACATAGACAATACAAGTCACACGATTAGAGACCAACATACAACAATATATACATAGACAATACAAGTCGCACGATTAGAGACCAACATACAACAATATATACATAGACAATACAAGTCACACAATTAGAGACCAACATACAACAATATATACTGTACATAGACAATACAAGTCACACGATTAGAGACCAACATACAACAATATATACTGTACATAGACAATACAAGTCACACGATTAGAGACCAACATACAACAATATATACATAGACAATACAAGTCGCACGATTAGAGACCAACATACAACAATATATACATAGACAATACAAGTCACACGATTAGAGACCAACATACAACAATATATACTGTATAGACAATACAAGTCGCACGATTAGAGACCAACATACAACAATATATACATAGACAATACAAGTCACACGATTAGAGACCAACATACAACAATATATACTGTACATAGACAATACAAGTCACACGATTAGAGACCAACATACAACAATATATACATAGACAATACAAGTCACACGATTAGAGACCAACATACAACAATATATACATAGACAATACAAGTCGCACGATTAGAGACCAACATACAACAATATATACATAGACAATACAAGTCACACGATTAGAGACCAACATACAACAATATATACATAGACAATACAAGTCGCACGATTAGAGACCAACATACAACAATATATACATAGACAATACAAGTCACACGATTAGAGACCAACATACAACAATATATACATAGACAATACAAGTCACACGATTAGAGACCAACATACAACAATATATACATAGACAATACAAGTCGCACGATTAGAGACCAACATACAACAATATATACATAGACAATACAAGTCACACGATTAGAGACCAACATACAACAATATATACTGTACATAGACAATACAAGTCACACGATTAGAGACCAACATACAACAATATATACATAGACAATACAAGTCACACGATTAGAGACCAACATACAACAATATATACATAGACAATACAAGTCGCACGATTAGAGACCAACATACAACAATATATACATAGACAATACAAGTCACACGATTAGAGACCAACATACAACAATATATACTGTACATAGACAATACAAGTCACACGATTAGAGACCAACATACAACAATATATACATAGACAATACAAGTCGCACGATTAGAGACCAACATACAACAATATATACATAGACAATACAAGTCGCACGATTAGAGACCAACATACAACAATATATACTGTACATAGACAATACAAGTCACAAGATTAGAGACCAACATACAACAATATATACATAGACAATACAAGTCACACGATTAGAGACCAACATACAACAATATATACATAGACAATACAAGTCACACGATTAGAGACCAACATACAACAATATATACTGTACATAGACAATACAAGTCACACGATTAGAGACCAACATACAACAATATATACATAGACAATACAAGTCACACGATTAGAGACCAACATACAACAATATATACATAGACAATACAAGTCGCACGATTAGAGACCAACATACAACAATATATACATAGACAATACAAGTCACACGATTAGAGACCAACATACAACAATATATACTGTACATAGACAATACAAGTCACACGATTAGAGACCAACATACAACAATATATACATAGACAATACAAGTCACACGATTAGAGACCAACATACAACAATATATACATAGACAATACAAGTCACAAGATTAGAGACCAACATACAACAATATATACATAGACAATACAAGTCACACAGATTAGAGACCAACATACAACAATATATACTGTACATAGACAATACAAGTCACAAGATTAGAGACCAACATACAACAATATATACATAGACAATACAAGTCGCACGATTAGAGACCAACATACAACAATATATACTGTACATAGACAATACAAGTCACAAGATTAGAGACCAACATACAACAATATATACTGTACATAGACAATACAAGTCACACGATTAGAGACCAACATACAACAATATATACATAGACAATACAAGTCACACGATTAGAGACCAACATACAACAATATATACATAGACAATACAAGTCACACGATTAGAGACCAACATACAACAATATATACTGTACATAGACAATACAAGTCACAAGATTAGAGACCAACATACAACAATATATACATAGACAATACAAGTCACACGATTAGAGACCAACATACAACAATATATACTGTACATAGACAATACAAGTCACACAATTAGAGACCAACATACAACAATATATACTGTACATAGACAATACAAGTCACACGATTAGAGACCAACATACAACAATATATACTGTACATAGACAATACAAGTCACAAGATTAGAGACCAACATACAACAATATATACTGTACATAGACAATACAAGTCACACAATTAGAGACCAACATACAACAATATATACTGTACATAGACAATACAAGTCGCACGATTAGAGACCAACATACAACAATATATACATAGACAATACAAGTCGCACGATTAGAGACCAACATACAACAATATATACTGTACATAGACAATACAAGTCACACAATTAGAGACCAACATACAACAATATATACTGTACATAGACAATACAAGTCGCACGATTAGAGACCAACATACAACAATATATACATAGACAATACAAGTCGCACGATTAGAGACCAACATACAACAATATATACTGTACATAGACAATACAAGTCACACGATTAGAGACCAACATACAACAATATATACATAGACAATACAAGTCACAAGATTAGAGACCAACATACAACAATATATACATAGACAATACAAGTCGCACGATTAGAGACCAACATACAACAATATATACTGTACATAGACAATACAAGTCACAAGATTAGAGACCAACATACAACAATATATACTGTACATAGACAATACAAGTCACAAGATTAGAGACCAACATACAACAATATATACTGTACATAGACAATACAAGTCACACGATTAGAGACCAACATACAACAATATATACATAGACAATACAAGTCACAAGATTAGAGACCAACATACAACAATATATACTGTACATAGACAATACAAGTCACAAGATTAGAGACCAACATACAACAATATATACTGTACATAGACAATACAAGTCACAAGATTAGAGACCAACATACAACAATATATACTGTACATAGACAATACAAGTCACAAGATTAGAGACCAACATACAACAATATATACTGTACATAGACAATACAAGTCACAAGATTAGAGACCAACATACAACAATATATACTGTACATAGACAATACAAGTCACAAGATTAGAGACCAACATACAACAATATATACTGTACATAGACAATACAAGTCACAAGATTAGAGACCAACATACAACAATATATACTGTACATAGACAATACAAGTCACAAGATTAGAGACCAACATACAACAATATATACTGTACATAGACAATACAAGTCACACGATTAGAGACCAACATACAACAATATATACTGTACATAGACAATACAAGTCACACGATTAGAGACCAACATACAACAATATATACTGTACATAGACAATACAAGTCACAAGATTAGAGACCAACATACAACAATATATACATAGACAATACAAGTCACACGATTAGAGACCAACATACAACAATATATACATAGACAATACAAGTCACAAGATTAGAGACCAACATACAACAATATATACTGTACATAGACAATACAAGTCACAAGATTAGAGACCAACATACAACAATATATACTGTACATAGACAATACAAGTCACAAGATTAGAGACCAACATACAACAATATATACTGTACATAGACAATACAAGTCACACGATTAGAGACCAACATACAACAATATATACATAGACAATACAAGTCGCACAATTAGAGACCAACATACAACAATATATACTGTACATAGACAATACAAGTCACACGATTAGAGACCAACATACAACAATATATACATAGACAATACAAGTCGCACGATTAGAGACCAACATACAACAATATATACATAGACAATACAAGTCACACGATTAGAGACCAACATACAACAATATATACATAGACAATACAAGTCACACGATTAGAGACCAACATACAACAATATATACATAGACAATACAAGTCGCACAATTAGAGACCAACATACAACAATATATACTGTACATAGACAATACAAGTCACACGATTAGAGACCAACATACAACAATATATACATAGACAATACAAGTCGCACGATTAGAGACCAACATACAACAATATATACATAGACAATACAAGTCACACAATTAGAGACCAACATACAACAATATATACATAGACAATACAAGTCACACGATTAGAGACCAACATACAACAATATATACATAGACAATACAAGTCACAAGATTAGAGACCAACATACAACAATATATACATAGACAATACAAGTCACAAGATTAGAGACCAACATACAACAATATATACATAGACAATACAAGTCGCACGATTAGAGACCAACATACAACAATATATACTGTACATAGACAATACAAGTCACAAGATTAGAGACCAACATACAACAATATATACTGTACATAGACAATACAAGTCACAAGATTAGAGACCAACATACAACAATATATACATAGACAATACAAGTCGCACGATTAGAGACCAACATACAACAATATATACTGTACATAGACAATACAAGTCACAAGATTAGAGACCAACATACAACAATATATACTGTACATAGACAATACAAGTCACAAGATTAGAGACCAACATACAACAATATATACTGTACATAGACAATACAAGTCACACGATTAGAGACCAACATACAACAATATATACATAGACAATACAAGTCGCACAATTAGAGACCAACATACAACAATATATACATAGACAATACAAGTCACAAGATTAGAGACCAACATACAACAATATATACTGTACATAGACAATACAAGTCACAAGATTAGAGACCAACATACAACAATATATACTGTACATAGACAATACAAGTCACAAGATTAGAGACCAACATACAACAATATATACTGTACATAGACAATACAAGTCACACGATTAGAGACCAACATACAACAATATATACATAGACAATACAAGTCACAAGATTAGAGACCAACATACAACAATATATACTGTACATAGACAATACAAGTCACAAGATTAGAGACCAACATACAACAATATATACTGTACATAGACAATACAAGTCACAAGATTAGAGACCAACATACAACAATATATACTGTACATAGACAATACAAGTCACACGATTAGAGACCAACATACAACAATATATACATAGACAATACAAGTCGCACAATTAGAGACCAACATACAACAATATATACTGTACATAGACAATACAAGTCACACGATTAGAGACCAACATACAACAATATATACATAGACAATACAAGTCGCACGATTAGAGACCAACATACAACAATATATACATAGACAATACAAGTCACACGATTAGAGACCAACATACAACAATATATACATAGACAATACAAGTCACACGATTAGAGACCAACATACAACAATATATACATAGACAATACAAGTCGCACAATTAGAGACCAACATACAACAATATATACTGTACATAGACAATACAAGTCACACGATTAGAGACCAACATACAACAATATATACATAGACAATACAAGTCGCACGATTAGAGACCAACATACAACAATATATACATAGACAATACAAGTCACACAATTAGAGACCAACATACAACAATATATACTGTACATAGACAATACAAGTCACAAGATTAGAGACCAACATACAACAATATATACTGTACATAGACAATACAAGTCACACGATTAGAGACCAACATACAACAATATATACATAGACAATACAAGTCACACGATTAGAGACCAACATACAACAATATATACTGTACATAGACAATACAAGTCACAAGATTAGAGACCAACATACAACAATATATACTGTACATAGACAATACAAGTCACACGATTAGAGACCAACATACAACAATATATACTATAGACAATACAAGTCACACAATTAGAGACCAACATACAACAATATATACTGTACATAGACAATACAAGTCACACGATTAGAGACCAACATACAACAATATATACTGTACATAGACAATACAAGTCACAAGATTAGAGACCAACATACAACAATATATACTGTACATAGACAATACAAGTCACACGATTAGAGACCAACATACAACAATATATACTGTACATAGACAATACAAGTCACACGATTAGAGACCAACATACAACAATATATACATAGACAATACAAGTCACACGATTAGAGACCAACATACAACAATATATACTGTACATAGACAATACAAGTCGCACGATTAGAGACCAACATACAACAATATATACTGTACATAGACAATACAAGTCACAAGATTAGAGACCAACATACAACAATATATACTGTACATAGACAATACAAGTCACACGATTAGAGACCAACATACAACAATATATACATAGACAATACAAGTCGCACGATTAGAGACCAACATACAACAATATATACATAGACAATACAAGTCGCACGATTAGAGACCAACATACAACAATATATACATAGACAATACAAGTCGCACGATTAGAGACCAACATACAACAATATATACATAGACAATACAAGTCACACGATTAGAGACCAACATACAACAATATATACTGTACATAGACAATACAAGTCACACGATTAGAGACCAACATACAACAATATATACTGTACATAGACAATACAAGTCACACGATTAGAGACCCACATACAACAATATATACCGAGACAATACAAGTAGTCAAGGGCGAACATGACCTTGGGTAGAGAAATACAACACCGTAGCAATGAGGTCTACATCTGTGAGTCCGGCAATGTCTGAGAGCCGGGCAATGATGTCTTTGACTTGGCTGACCCAATGGGTAACCACCTCATTACAGTATGACAGTGGACCGATAGGGGAACCCAGCAGCCCTGTAGACAGAGCTGGGATTGACTCTATTAAACTAATACACGCTATTAATTCACACCCCAAACAAATTAGTTACCAACTCCCGAAAAGGAAATATAGAAATATACATCATACAGTATAGCCCCCGTCTGACATACCTTTTTAATAATCAAATGACCACGGCTTTTCCCCGCGGTTCTAAAACATTCTTGAATAACCCCAGTTTACACCAGTAGCGATACTACTCATGTTTAGCAAAATATATGAACACTGTCGATCCTAGAATCAACACTTAATTAATACTCAATTACTATCGTACCTGGACCACTAATCACTACTAACTGAATGTCAACATGGTTTTCGGAAAAAACGGTCGACTACATGTGCGGTGTTCGGACACTTCCCCCCCGGACAGTCCCCCCCCCCCCCCGCTCAAGTAGGACACTTCCCCCCAGACACTTCCCCCCCAGACACTTCCCCCCCGCGGACACTTCCCCCCCGACTGTTCTTAACTTCGCACATTCGTATTTTTCATTTTGTAAGGTAAACGGACCGCTTGTATCCAGACAAGTTGTATCCAATTTTCCTTTCGTAGCTCAGAAACTGTTCTTTTGCATCACGATTTTACATTTTATATCCAAGTTTTATTTATTGGTTTTATCAATGCAATTACATCGTATTGTTTGCTAATCTTTAAACAATTAATTAGATGACCTATAAATTCCATCCCCCGAATGATATACTGTTTTTATTAACTATAGAATTATAATAATTAATTGTTTTAATTATATGTATTATTATGTAATAGTCTTCTTCAAATTGTAGCAGATGGGGGGGGGGGGGGATGAATATTATTGTTGTAATCAAAATTATACCTCTCCAGGGTAAAATCGACATGCGTCTACCTGTATTCTGTGTTCAGCATTACATATTGATATACATATTACTATACATACTATATAGATATTATACACACTACATATTAAATTTCCTGGTTACTTGCAAAGTAAAAGTAAAAAAGTAAAGTAAATTTTCTTCGGCCGCTAGGCCAGGGATTACGCACAAAGTCTTACGACTTATTTTCAGTGCGGTCCCCCCAGAACTTTACTCCCCAGAGGAAACTCTAGTACTCATTTAGCTACCACTTAAGGATGCAAGGCGCCCTTAAGGTTCCTTGCTAATCTTGGTCCCTTTAAAGCATTCGTGCCGAAACGAAAACTGCCCTGGCCCATGTGAGGATCGAACCCACGACTTACAAGAGATGTGAATTCAATGCAACCACTACACCAAGGTGGAACCTTGGTGTAGTGGTGCAATATTTTTAATATGATTTTGTTGAATTATATAATATTGTAGTAATTTATATATTAATTTGGTTAATATTCAATACAGCTCCTACTTTAGGCTTAGTCAATTTATTATCTGATGATACAAACATTAATTAATTATTTCAAAATGGTCTTAACTAATTAATTAATATCTAAACTAAACTATCTTAACTCTTATCTAATTAATTATTGTATTTTTACAGAATATTTGAGGAACACCCAAAGGTTGCTGAAATCTTTAAGGAAGCGATTAGTAATGACCAAACAGCTGGGGAAAACTATCAACAAAAGCTGCAGGTTCATGGCTTACGGTAAGAACAGTAGAACATCATTAACCCGGAAACATTTATCCCGGCTAAAGAACAAAATGGGTGCGGTGCCTGGGGGAGGGTGGAATATGTTAAAGAGAAAACCAACACATATGGGTGCGGTGCCTGGGGGAGGGTGGAATATGTTAAAGAGAAAACCAACACATATGGGTGCGGTGCCTGGGGGAGGGTGGAATATGTTAAAGAGAAAACCAACACATATGGGTGCGGTGCCTGGGGGAGGGTGGAATATGTTAAAGAGAAAACCAACACATATGGGTGCGGTGCCTGGGGGAGGGTGGAATATGTTAAAGAGAAAACCAACACATATGGGTGCGGTGCCTGGGGGAGGGTGGAATATGTTAAAGAGAAAACCAACACATATGGGTGCGGTGCCTGGGGGAGGGTGGAATATGTTAAAGAGAAAACCAACACATATGGGTGCGGTGCCTGGGGGAGGGTGGAATATGTTAAAGAGAAAACCAACACATATGGGTGCGGTGCCTGGGGGAGGGTGGAATATGTTAAAGAGAAAACCAACACATATGGGTGCGGTGCCTGGGGGAGGGTGGAATATGTTAAAGAGAAAACCAACACATATGGGTGCGGTGCCTGGGGGAGGGTGGAATATGTTAAAGAGAAAACCAACACATATGGGTGCGGTGCCTGGGGGAGGGTGGAATATGTTAAAGAGAAAACCAACACATATGGGTGCGGTGCCTGGGGGAGGGTGGAATATGTTAAAGAGAAAACCAACACATATGGGTGCGGTGCCTGGGGGAGGGTGGAATATGTTAAAGAGAAAACCAACACATATGGGTGCGGTGCCTGGGGGAGGGTGGAATATGTTAAAGAGAAAACCAACACATATGGGTGCGGTGCCTGGGGGAGGGTGGAATATGTTAAAGAGAAAACCAACACATATGGGTGCGGTGCCTGGGGGAGGGTGGAATATGTTAAAGAGAAAACCAACACATATGGGTGCGGTGCCTGGGGGAGGGTGGAATATGTTAAAGAGAAAACCAACACATATGGGTGCGGTGCCTGGGGGAGGGTGGAATATGTTAAAGAGAAAACCAACACATATGGGTGCGGTGCCTGGGGGAGGGTGGAATATGTTAAAGAGAAAACCAACACATATGGGTGCGGTGCCTGGGGGAGGGTGGAATATGTTAAAGAGAAAACCAACACATATGGGTGCGGTGCCTGGGGGAGGGTGGAATATGTTAAAGAGAAAACCAACACATATGGGTGCGGTGCCTGGGGGAGGGTGGAATATGTTAAAGAGAAAACCAACACATATGGGTGCGGTGCCTGGGGGAGGGTGGAATATGTTAAAGAGAAAACCAACACATATGGGTGCGGTGCCTGGGGGAGGGTGGAATATGTTAAAGAGAAAACCAACACATATGGGTGCGGTGCCTGGGGGAGGGTGGAATATGTTAAAGAGAAAACCAACACATATGGGTGCGGTGCCTGGGGGAGGGTGGAATATGTTAAAGAGAAAACCAACACATATGGGTGCGGTGCCTGGGGGAGGGTGGAATATGTTAAAGAGAAAACCAACACATATGGGTGCGGTGCCTGGGGGAGGGTGGAATATGTTAAAGAGAAAACCAACACATATGGGTGCGGTGCCTGGGGGAGGGTGGAATATGTTAAAGAGAAAACCAACACATATGGGTGCGGTGCCTGGGGGAGGGTGGAATATGTTAAAGAGAAAACCAACACATATGGGTGCGGTGCCTGGGGGAGGGTGGAATATGTTAAAGAGAAAACCAACACATATGGGTGCGGTGCCTGGGGGAGGGTGGAATATGTTAAAGAGAAAACCAACACATGAGAAAATGAGTCCCAAATAAATAATGTTGTTGGAAACAGTACGGAACTGTACAGCATAAGTATATCCTGTTATCGAAATGAATACAGCCTCCTATATTATATTCATTAAAAAACAAAAGACACATTTTATGGTCAGCTAAGCTATATTAGTTCTAGCTACATTATATTTAAGTATTATTACGGGGAAGATTAGTGAATCAGAATTTAGACTCTCGAGGTTATGAAAACACCAATACAATTACATATTATTAATTATGTTACATTTACTAGACCATATTTAATTGACCTCGCCCACTGTCCACTCACTACGTAATTTATACACCTCAGGGCAGAATATTCAATGTTTCAATATTTCAATGCGGCTTATGGGTCTGAACTACGTAGTGCAATGGAAGAAGGGGGGGGGGGGGGCAATGAGTTGCCATTGGGTCTAGATAATTGGAAATGGCATGTGCCTTGCTGGCATCGGTTGTCCTGCTGTACATGCCTTGCTGGCATCGGTTGTCCTGCTGTACGTGCCTTGCTGGCATCGGTTGTCCTGCTGTACGTGCCTTGCTGGCATCGGTTGTCCTGCTGTACGTGCCTTGCTGGCATCGGTTGTCCTGCTGTACGTGCCTTGCTGGCATCGGTTGTCCTGCTGTACGTGCCTTGCTGGCATCGGTTGTCCTGCTGTACGTGCCTTGCTGGCATCGGTTGTCCTGCTGTACGTGCCTTGCTGGCATCGGTTGTCCTGCTGTACGTGCCTTGCTGGCATCGGTTGTCCTGCTGTACGTGCCTTGCTGGCATCGGTTGTCCTGCTGTACGTGCCTTGCTGGCATCGGTTGTCCTGCTGTACGTGCCTTGCTGGCATCGGTTGTCCTGCTGTACGTGCCTTGCTGGCATCGGTTGTCCTGCTGTACGTGCCTTGCTGGCATCGGTTGTCCTGCTGTACGTGCCTTGCTGGCATCGGTTGTCCTGCTGTACGTGCCTTGCTGGCATCGGTTGTCCTGCTGTACGTGCCTTGCTGGCATCGGTTGTCCTGCTGTACGTGCCTTGCTGGCATCGGTTGTCCTGCTGTACGTGCCTTGCTGGCATCGGTTGTCCTGCTGTACGTGCCTTGCTGGCATCGGTTGTCCTGCTGTACGTGCCTTGCTGGCATCGGTTGTCCTGCTGTACGTGCCTTGCTGGCATCGGTTGTCCTGCTGTACGTGCCTTGCTGGCATCGGTTGTCCTGCTGTACGTGCCTTGCTGGCATCGGTTGTCCTGCTGTACGTGCCTTGCTGGCATCGGTTGTCCTGCTGTACGTGCCTTGCTGGCATCGGTTGTCCTGCTGTACGTGCCTTGCTGGCATCGGTTGTCCTGCTGTACGTGCCTTGCTGGCATCGGTTGTCCTGCTGTACGTGCCTTGCTGGCATCGGTTGTCCTGCTGTACGTGCCTTGCTGGCATCGGTTGTCCTGCTGTACGTGCCTTGCTGGCATCGGTTGTCCTGCTGTACGTGCCTTGCTGGCATCGGTTGTCCTGCTGTACGTGCCTTGCTGGCATCGGTTGTCCTGCTGTACGTGCCTTGCTGGCATCGGTTGTCCTGCTGTACGTGCCTTGCTGGCATCGGTTGTCCTGCTGTACGTGCCTTGCTGGCATCGGTTGTCCTGCTGTACGTGCCTTGCTGGCATCGGTTGTCCTGCTGTACGTGCCTTGCTGGCATCGGTTGTTCTGCTGTACGTGCCTTGCTGGCATCGGTTGTCCTGCTGTACGTGCCTTGCTGGCATCGGTTGTCCTGCTGTACGTGCCTTGCTGGCATCGGTTGTCCTGCTGTACGTGCCTTGCTGGCATCGGTTATCCTGCTGTACGTGCCTTGCTGGCATCGGTTGTCCTGCTGGCGATAACCAATGGCTGCACCATCTTCGGGCACGCACCGGAGATCCCGAACCTTGCCCATGTTCAGGCTGTCCGAGCCTTCTACTGGAAGCTGTGGTGCGGTGTGAGTAAATACGCATCCACCACAGCCATCCTCACCGCAGTAGACAGCATCCCTGCAAACAACGGGAACTCAATATCGCTAGTTTTACTAACGGGAATGAGACGGAGAGCAGCCGCGCAGTTCCTATCCAACGGATGCCACCACAAACTGTGCAGCAACACAAACTGCTGGCGGCCAACTCCAACCTGCATCTGTATCATCTGCGGCTACCCGGCTCAAGAAAGCGACCACGGCCTTACTTGCGATGGAATCCTCCTTAGCGCTGAAACGCGCTTTATTCCTATACAACTTAGCGGGCAATGATACTACATAATTAATCTGGTGTGTTATTTTATTTTATTTTTTACTTTTTAAAACTTTTTATTACTTGTATCTATGTGTAGTTAGTTAGTCATTAATTTTAACAACAACCAACCATTTGGGCGGGAGTGTACCAAATTTCTGAACAGATGATATTATAATACTGTTTTAATGGTGACGTCATAATTCAGGACAGGTAGGATAGATAAGAAATCAGTTGAGTATGCAGCTATGTATGCAGCTCAGTATGCAGCTCAGTTCAGTATGCAGCTATGTATGCAGCAGTATGCAGCAGCTATGTATTTCCCGTCAGTAGATTGTATTTAGATTGTCAGTACAGCAGTACTGCAGTTTGTCTTGTCAGTCTCTATTATACAGTCAGTATGTCAGTCAATTATATTACATTAAACAAAGTATTATTGTTTCAATATACATGGAGGTTTTTATGACAACTTCCCTTATTTTCATCCAACGGACAGCATTCCGCACAACTAGAATGTACCTTGAAGATGACACCACATTGAAGGACGATGAACCCTGGTAAAAATCCAAATGCTTTGGGTAGCTTCTTGACGTTCGAGGGGACATCACATCACGTATGAAGATCGCATGAGGGGCATTTGCAATCAACGAGTTCAATCAATGTAGAAAAAAGACATCCCTATCAACCAGAATCAAACTTTGGAACGCGTTTGTCCGGCCCATGAAATATGGGTACTTTTCAGTATCACTAGAGGGAGCCAAAAGCCTCATCTGATATTTGGAGTAGGTTGCTTCTAGTGTTGGTCTTTTTGTAAATTCTAAAAAGATCAAAATCATGACAGTTGACCTAGACAGCCCTCAATAAATGTCAGATCGTAAAGGCATAGGCTCTAAGGATGGCTTGCTTGAGCACGTGAATGTCTTCTGCTACTTGGGATCATGGATCAGAAAGTCAGGGGAAGACCTTCGGATACGTAAGGGGAAAGCATAGGCAGCGTTAAATAGTCTGTCCAGGATTTGGAAGTACCATAGAATAATATGGAACCTTGAGGTTCGATTATTTATTTCTGTAGTAGTACCAGTACTCTTTATGGGAATCCATGCTGGGCTCTAACTGCAGAGGATACTTTCAAAAGAATGCTGCGCCGGGTTCATTGTGTGTGACAATGAACACATCTCCAATCAGACTCTATACAACATCGGAGGTGTTCCATTAATCTCCCCTAGTTTGAGACTTGAACGGAACCGCATCCATGCATAATCTTGTACTTTGGCGCCCTCATGGAGCGAATAAGCCCATGGTGGACAGCCCATGACTTTCTTGAGACGCATCTTGAGACGTCTGTGGGGCGTTTATTGTATTATTATATGATTAAACTAACAACAATGATGGTAGGGGACCATGGTTAATTGTAGACCATTGGGTTGATAATGTACTACTGTATATATTATATATATATATATTATATAATACTGTATACATATATCCAAACCATTATAATCCCAAATGGCTTCATTGTATTCTAAGAATTGTACTCAACCATGCGCTATTATTAAGTCATGAATATTTCTAATTACGTTGTTTATGTCTACCACACCAATAATAGTGTGGGTTCATTGTTTAAACTACTGTATTATATGTATACTGTATTATCTTTGATGCATTAAGATGAGATAAATACTTGTATTGTATTTGTATTGTATTTGTATTGTGCAGTAACTTCTAACAAACACTGATTACCTTTTTATATAATCTCAAGTTGTCGAAAATATGTGATGAATCTTTAATTATCTACAGCGTTTTATAATCCATTCCATTTATTTCTTCACATTTATTATTTTTATAATGTTATGAATCCCCAGGACTGTTGCCTCACCTCAATGACTCACAGGAAATGAGAATCAATAAGTTCGTGTCAGTTCACAAGAAGGGCAACCTAACAGTTCACAAGAAGGGCAACCTAACAGTTCACAAGAAGGGCAACCTCACAGTTCACAAGAAGGGTAACCTAACAGTTCACAAGAAGGGCAACCTAACAGTTCACAAGAAGGGCAACCTAACAGTTCACAAGAAGGGCACCTAACAGTTCACAAGAAGGGTAACCTAACAGTTCACAAGAAGGGCAACCTAACAGTTCACAAGAAGGGCAACCTAACAGTTCACAAGAAGGGCAACCTCACAGTTCACAAGAAGGGCAACCCAACAGTTCACAAGAAGGGCAACCTAACAGTTCACAAGAAGGGCAACCTCGCAGTTCACAGGAAGGGCAACGTAACAGTTCACAAGAAGGGCAACCTAACAGTTCTCAAGAAGGACAACCTGACAGTTCACAAGAAGGGCAACCTGACAGTTCACAAGAAGGGCAACCTAACAGTTCACAAGAAGGGCACCTAACAGTTCACAAGAAGGGTAACCTAACAGTTCACAAGAAGGGCAACCTAACAGTTCACAAGAAGGGCAACCTAACAGTTCACAAGAAGGGCAACCTAGCTGTTCACAAGAAGGGCAACCTAACAGTTCACAAGAAGGGCAACCTAACAGTTCACAAGAAGGGCAACCTAACAGTTCACAAGAAGGGCAACCTAACAGTTCACAAGAAGGGCAACCTAACAGTTCACAAGAAGGGCAACCTAACAGTTCACAAGAAGGGCAACCTAACAGTTCACAAGGAGGGCAACCTAACAGTTCACAAGAAGGGCAACCTAACAGTTCACAAGAAGGACAACCTGACAGTTCACAAGAAGGGCAACCTGACAGTTCACAAGAAGGGCAACCTAACAGTTCACAAGAAGGGCACCTAACAGTTCACAAGAAGGGTAACCTAACAGTTCACAAGAAGGGCAACCTAACAGTTCACAAGAAGGGCAACCTAACAGTTCACAAGAAGGGCAACCTAACAGTTCACAAGAAGGGCAACCTAACAGTTCACAAGAAGGGCAACCTAACAGTTCACAAGAAGGGCAACCTAACAGTTCACAAGAAGGGCAACCTAACAGTTCACAAGAAGGGCAACATAACAGTTCACAAGAAGGGCAACCTAACAGTTCACAAGAAGGGCAACCTAACAGTTCACAAGAAGGGCAACATAACAGTTCACAAGAAGGGCAACCTAACAGTTCACAAGGAGGGAAACCTAACAGTTCACAAGAAGGGCAACCTAACAGTTCACAAGAAGGGCAACCTAACAGTTCACAAGAAGGGCACCTAACAGTTCACAAGAAGGGCAACCTAACAGTTCACAAGAAGGGTAACCTAACAGTTCACAAGAAGGGCAACCTAACAGTTCACAAGAAGGGCAACCTAACAGTTCACAAGAAGGGCAACCTAACAGTTTTCAAGAAGGGCAACCTAACAGTTCACAAGAAGGGCAACCTAACAGTTCATAAGAAGGGCAACCTAACAGTTTACAAGAAGGGCAACCTAACAGTTCACAAGCAAGAAGGGCAACCTAACAGTTCACAAGCAAGAAGGGCAACCTAACAGTTCACAAGCAAGAAGGGCAACCTAACAGTTCACAAGAAGGGCAACCTAACAGTTCACAAGGAGGGCAACCTAACAGTTCACAAGAACGGGCAACCTAACAGTTCACAAGAAGGGCAACCAAACAGTTCACAAGAAGGGCAACCTCACAGTTCACAAGAAGGGTAACCTAACAGTTCACAAGAAGGGCAACCTAACAGTTCACAAGAAGGGCAACCTAACAGTTCACAAGAAGGGCACCTAACAGTTCTCAAGAAGGGCAACCTAACAGTTCACAAGAAGGGCACCTAACAGTTCACAAGAAGGGTAACCTAACAGTTCACAAGAAGGATAACCTAACAGTTCACAAGAAGGGCAACCTAACAGTTCACAAGAAGGGCAACCTAACAGTTCACAAGAAGGGCAACCTAACAGTTCACAAGAATGGCAACCTAACAGTTCACAAGAAGGGCAACCTAGCAGTTCACAAGAAGGGCAACCTAACAGTTCACAAGAAGGGCAACATAATAGTTCACAAGAAGGGCAATCTAACTGTCTTTGCATTTTTTTGTGGAATGTTTTTGATCTTGATTGATGCAAATCGCATCAGGGATCCCTTTGATAGACAGACTGCTAGACAGACTGCAGACTGAAAAGGTCATGGGACAATGGAGACCTTTCTGGGCCACAATTGGATAATTGAGATACAATTGGATAAGTGTTGTCAACAAAGGGAGGTAGACAGACATCTACATATTTTCTTTGTTGACTTCTTTAAGGGAATCATGTATGTTCAGCATACTTGCAGAATATGAGATTCCAGATGAATTGATTGCAGCAATCAGAAATTAGATCACTGTACTGTATGATGGTTTCACAACATTTGTATCTACTGCGTGTGGTTAACCCTTTTATGATCCATTTGTGGGAAGTTATTCTGAGTGACACAACGGCTCCTCAGCTTATTTTAGCTGTTTCTAGTGTTGTTGGTATCTGTGTTAACTACAAGAAGACCAACATTTTGACAGTTAACTTCGACAGTGAATGGGATGAATCGACAGAAAATGTCAGATTGTTTGAGCATAAGCGTCAAGGATGGTGTGCTTGAGCATATGGATGACTTCCTGTTACCTGTGATTATGGATCCCAAAGTTTAATAACATAGGGGAAGGCATGGGTGGCATTGAATGGTCTGTGCCAGAATTTTGGAATTACTTGAATAAAACGGAATAAATAGGTTCTATTATATAAAGCATAAGAACAAGTACTCCTATATTGAAAGAGGAAACCAAATCTATGGATGATAGAAATGTTGTGGTTGTTGTAGCAGCCCATGTGCACTGAGTTGTGATCGTTCCGGATTGATAACCAAACCGAATCTCTCACCTAGGTTAATGCACTCTGAGAGCATTGCATAACCCAATTGTATAACCAACTGGCCATGCTATTCCCATGGAACCTTTCAGCAGTCGAACAGCATACATAGATATTGACAATAAATTAGGGATTTGAATGTCAAACAGCATCAAAATATTTACTGTTTATTTCTTTATTAATACAAGAGGGGAGGGGATAAAGGGTCAATCAATATGGCCCCACATGTTGTTGGTTATATTTAAAACAACATCGTGCGCCACCTTTTCAGCTCTTAAATCTCGTGCTCACGACTTTTCAGTTACAAAGAAAAAATAAAATCAAACATTGGCCCTTCAGAGCCACCATAGTAATTTATTAAATATATATGTAAATCATACAAATTATAGTAATTTATTAAATATATATGTAAATCATACAAATTATAGTAATTTATTAAATATATATGTAAATCATACAAATTATAGTAATTTATTAAATATATATGTAAATCATACAAATTATAGTAATTTATTAAATATATATGTAAATCATACAAATTATAGTAATTTATTAAATATATATGTAAATCATACAAATTATAGTAATTTATTAAATATATATGTAAATCATACAAATTATAGTAATTTATTAAATATATATGTAAATCATACAAATTATAGTAATTTATTAAATATATATATAAATCATACAAATTATAGTAATTTATTAAATATATATGTAAATCATACAAATTATAGTAATTTATTAAATATATATGTAAATCATACAAATTATAGTAATTTATTAAATATATATGTAAATCATACAAATTATAGTAATTTATTAAATATATATGTAAATCATACAAATTATAGTAATTTATTAAATATATATGTAAATCATACAAATTATAGTAATTTATTAAATATATATGTAAATCATAGAAATTATAGTAATTTATTAAATATATATGTAAATCATACAAATTATAGTAATTTATTAAATATATATGTAAATCATACAAATTATAGTAATTTATTAAATATATATGTAAATCATACAAATTATAGTAATTTACTAAATATATATGTAAATCATACAAATTATAGTAATTTATTAAATATATATGTAAATCATACAAATTATAGTAATTTATTAAATATATATGTAAATCATACAAATTATAGTAATTTATTAAATATATATGTAAATCATACAAATTATAGTAATTTACTAAATATATATGTAAATCATACAAATTATAGTAATTTATTAAATATATATATAAATCATACAAATTATAGTAATTTATTAAATATATATGTAAATCATACAAATTATAGTAATCTATCTATATATATAAATATCCTCTGTCTGTCTGTGAGTCTGTGAGTCTATGAGTCTGTGAGTCTATGAGTCTGTGAGTCTGTCCAAGCTATACGCTCCGACACACATGCACCAATCTGAGCAAATGATACATCGATCGAAAGCTCTCGTCCTGAGCACGTAAACTATCGCAATCTCGAGGCTAATTTTACGCGTTTGCTTGCGTGAATGCGTATTTTGTGTTCGTTCGGGCGAAATGTATCGAATTATTTCGGTTCTTCTATCGGTAATTAATTATTTAGAGGGGTAACATTTATCCCATCTGGTATAAAATTAACATGAGTAGATTCGCACTCTCACAAAGTATTTATTTTATTCGAGTGTTTAATATAAATATGTATGATTATTTATTGATTAAAAATCAAATAGTGTATAAATATGTCATATTCGCCAAGCACGATCGAATTGGCCTATTCTTAGTGCTGTAGTGAATAGGGAAGGATTTTTTTCTGTATCATAGCAACGTTAAGGTAATTATTGAAATCGCAGCTAGCTGGCTGGGCACAGATAAGGAGCAAGCAGGCTGGAGTGTTGATTGGGGTGGGTTTGGGTTGTCTGTTGCAAATTGCTCAAGAGTAATTCTGCTTTCTCAATCATTGGCTGCATGGAAGGAGAGGTTTATAACATTTTTGTTTTACTGTTATGAATATTAAAAGTAAAATAATTATTTCTGTAGGCCTATACTTACTGTATTATTATTTTATCTAATATTATACATCTAATCTCGATGAAATCTCGCTTACTATAGCTCGTTAGATAGGTCTCGCCCTAACTCGTTGCAACGTAATTCTCAGAGCCGTCTGAAGTTCCCCCATCTGCCGCTAGAGGGCGAATTGTCTGAATGTGAACATCTACATCAATTTTGTTATTTACAATCTGTTTAAGCTGAAACTTGAAAGGCAGGCATTTTACTTCACCATAAACCCCATCTTTACCAAACTGCAGCGCCGTCTGCATTTCACCAGTCTGCAGGTAGAGGGTGGATCTGAAAGTGATCATTTTCTGGAAATTTTGTTATTTACAATCTGCCTAAAGTTGAAACTTGACAGTTATCTCTTATGGGGGTGGTGTTTTATTTAATGATGGTGTCTGTTCCATATGCAGTTCTCAAATCTCCCACACATATTCATATATCATCTGCACGTGCACTAGAAAGCTGTGGCCCGAAGGGCCACAGGCTTTCTAGTCTATATATATAAATATCCTCTGTCTGTCTGTGAGTCTGTGAGTCTATGAGTCTGTGAGTCTATGAGTCTGCGAGTCTGTCCAAGCTATACGCTCCGACACACTTGCACCAATCTGAGCAAATGATACATCGATCGAAAGCTCTCGTCCTGAGCACGTAAACTATCGCAATCTCGAGGCTAATTTTACGTGTTTGCTTGCGTGAATGCGTATTTTGTGTTCGTTCGGGCGAAATGTATCGAATTATTTCGGTTCTTCTATCGGTAATTAATTATTTAGAGGGGTAACATTTATCCCATCTGGTATAAAATTAACATGAGTAGATTCGCCGTGTCCCATTCTCACAAAGTATTTATTTTATTCGAGTGTTTAATATAAATATGTATGATTATTTATTGATTAAAAATCAAATAGTGTATAAATATGTCATATTCGCCAAGCACGATCGAATTGGCCTATTCTTAGTGCTGTAGTGAATAGGGACGGTTTTTTTTCTGTATCATAGCAACGTTAAGGTAATTATTGAAATCGCAGCTAGCTGGCTGTGCACAGATAAGGAGCAAGCAGGCTGGAGTGTTGATTGGGGTGGGTTTGGGTTGTCTGTTGCGAATTGCTCAAGAGTAATTCTGCTTTCTCAATCATTGGCTGCATGGAAGGAGAGGTTTATAACATTTTTGTTTTACTGTTATGAATATTAAAAGTAAAATAATTATTTCTGTAGGCCTATACTTACTGTATTATTATTTTATCTAATATTATACATCTAATCTCGATGAAATCTCGCTTACTATAGCTCGTTAGATAGGTCTCGCCCTAACTCGTTGCAACGTAATACTCAGAGCCGTCTGAAGTTCCCCCATCCGCCGCTAGAGGGCGAATTGTCCGATAGTGAAAACCTGATCTCATTGGGTTGTTTTTAATGCTTTTGAGCTGAAACTTGGTAGCTATATACTGCAGCATAGGCTGTATATTTCCGGAGTCACTGAGTTGTCCACAGTTCCCCAGTCTACTGTTAGAGGGCTAAATGTCTGAGAGTTAACATCTTCTCCAACTTTGTTATTTATAATCCATTTAGACTGAACTTGGTATGCATCTACTACAGCATAGGCTATATCTTTACTGAGTCGCGCAGAGTTGTCTACATTACCCGCGTCTGCCGCTAGAGGGCGAAATGTATGAAAGTTAACATCTCCTCCAACTTTGTTATTTACAATCCTTTTAGACTGAAACTTGGTAGGCATCTACTATAGCATAGGCTATATCTTTGCGGAGTAGTAGAGTCGTCTACAGTTCCACAGTAAGCCGCTAGAGGGCGAATTGTCTGAAAGTTAACATCTTCTCCTACTTTGTTATTTACTAACGGTTTAGACTGAATCTTGGTAGGCATCTACTACAGCATAGGCTGTACCTTTACGGAGTTACAGAGTTGTATACAGTCCCCCCATCTGCCGCTAGAGGGCGACATATCTGATAGTGAACACCTCATCCCATTTGGTTCTTTTTAATCATTTTGAGCTGAAACTTGGTTGGTATCTACTACATCATAGGCTGTATCTTTACGGGGTTGCAGAATCCTATTCACTTCCCCAGTCTACCGCTAGAGGGTGAAATGTCTGAAAGTCAACATCTTCTCCAACTTTGTTATTTACTAACGGTTTAGACTGAAACTTGGTAGGCATCTACTACAGCATAGGCTGTACCTTTACGGAGTCACAGAGTTGTATACAGTCCCCCCCATCTGCCGCTAGAGGGCGACATATCTGATAGTGAACACCTCATCCCATTTGGTTCTTTTTAATCCTATTGAGCTGGAACTTGGCAGGAATCTACTACAGCATATTCTGTATCTTTACGGAGTCCCAGAGTCGTCCACAGTTCTTCAGTCTACCGCTAGAGGGTGAAATGTCTGAATGTGAACATCTACATCAATTTTGTTATTTAAAATCTGTTTAAGCTGAAACTTGAAAGGCAGGCATTTTACTTCACCATAAACCCCATATTTACCAAACTGCAGCGCCGTCTGCATTTCACCAGTCCGCAGGTAGAGGGTGGATCTGAAAGTGATCATTTTCTTGAAATTTTGTTATTTACAATCTGCCTAAAGTTGAAACTTGACAGTTATCTCTTATGGGGGTGCTGTTTTATTTAATGATGGTGTCTGTTCCGTATGCAGTTCTCAAATCTCCCACACATATTCATATATCATCTGCACATGCACTAGAAAGCTGTGGCCCGAAGGGCCACAGGCTTTCTAGTCTATCTATATATATAAATATCCTCTGTCTGTCTGTGAGTCTGTGAGTCTGTCCAAGCTATACGCTCCGACACACGAGCACCAATCTGAGCGAATGATACATCGATCGAAAGCTCTCGTCCCGAGCATGTAAACTATCGCTATCTCGAGGCCTATTTTACGCTTATGCTTGCGTGAATGCGTATTTTGTATTCGCTGCAACATGTTGTGTGACAAAATCTCAAAGTGATTCGAATATTCCTTTTGGCAGTACAGGCCTGGCAAAGCTGAGAGTTAGTTAGCAAGGCAGCTAGCTACTTGCAGACCAATCATAGGTGGCCTGCAGCAGGCTCTGTTGGTTAAGTAGTAATCTCAATAAATAGGACCCAGCAGAAGAGTGGCAGTGGAGTGGAACTACTGTGATTGGTTCTTGACTTACATTGGTAAGAACAAGCAGTAAATCTTAGATTAGCTTTTTTCAGTTCACATGTTTATAATCATAACACAAAATGATTCAATTATTCATTTTTGCAATGTACCGGATGGGTGCTAGCGAGGTAGGCCTAGCAGGTCGTCAGTCCGTCATCCTACAAGTTGGATCTTGACTCTATCATGTGCGTGCATCTGTATGATGCAGACCAACCGTGAACATGAATTGTAAAGGCTATCTCGAGGCTGATTTTTTACACATTTACTTGAATCTTGCATGAATGCGTCTTTGAGGTAAAATTGCATTATTCTGCAGTTGTTTTGTTATCGGACAAATTACTGGTCAGCAAGCAGGAAATTATAACAGCAGTTATTGCATCATCGTAACCACTGTGTTCAAACTGACACTTTGCAGAAGAAATTCTACCTGACCATAGCTGTTTGTTTGGAGGACGCCGACCAGTTTGCGGTTCTTCAGTCTGCCACTAGGAGGCGAAATGTCTGAAAGTGAAAATCTTATCCTATTTTGTTATTAATAATGATTTTTAGCTGATACTTAGGTCCTTTACACAATATGTTTATAATGTTTTTTTGCTGATACCAAGCAGAGTATACTACACCGTAGGGTGTGTATTTGGGCTTGCGGAGATGATAACCAATCTACAGTTCCCTAGTCTGCCGCTATTAGGGGATGAAATGTCTCAATGAGGAAACCTACAATTTTGTTGTTTATGAATGCTTTTTTGCTGATACTTGGCACTTGGCAGAGGACTACTACACCATAGTCTTCGTGTTTGGGGAGGACGCTAACCAGTGCAGAATTATGCAGTCTACCACTAGGGGGCGAAATGTCTGAAATTAATTAAAACCTTCCATTTTAATACGATAGAGTTGCTGCAGTGACCTACTGCACTATAGGTTATGTTTGCGAGGACGCTAACCACTACTCTGCAGTTATACAGTTTTCCACTAAGGGGAAAATATCACCCACAGTTTAAACCTTTTCCAATTTTATTATTTGTAATCCATTGGAGGTGTTACTTGGTAGGTATCTTGTTAAACAAACTACCCCGGCCTAACCAATAAAGACACAAAACTGCTCTATTTATTAGACAGGGCAATCAGGAGCGTATTATTGCTAATGTGAGGGGCTGCTAAATACAAAACCGCTACTTACCGTTAGATGGCGCTAACCTGCCGTCCGCTAATATGTTTTACTAATTTTCTACGGCTCCTGCTAATTTCTTGTTCCTTTCTCTACCAATTACTCGATAGAGAGCTAACTGTTCGAATATATGAGCCACGCGGGAATAACCAAAACAACAAACCCGAATCGGCTCCCTAAGCTGACTTAAAACGAGTGTGAGAGGTTTTACACTCAGAGTATATTCTTACGCCTAATCTTACTGTTAAAGTACGCCAATGCCTACGTCTTTTCTAATCGCGAATACTGGGGGTTCCCTAACGGAATGTGTGAATTCGAGAATATTTAAAATAATCAAAGTGGTACAGTGTTTATTAGGGCTAATACTTATAGTGGGACTAAACTTGTCTGCGGCTGGCTTTAGGCCAGCAAATTACTAATGCGTTTTGCGTACTGAATACTGCTATCTAGCTTATTGCCCGCTAATTCAAATAACCGCTCAGCGTGAATAGTTTACGGTACTCTAATTATTACCTTAGCTACTCTCCGCTATGCTGCGTACTAATTCTTAATTTTACTAATTAATTACAGTCACAAATATGTAACAGCCTAAAATACTGTATTACTTTGACCTAATCAGTAATTATTTACAGTAAACTAAGAGATAGAAATCAATCAAAGGGAAAAGAGCGCCTATCTAAGCATTCATAATCTTAGGCACACTTTAGTAACACACCAATCAGCGTCAGCAATCACAGCTCGCAATGCGCGATTCGCAATTGTACAATCCGCAATGCACGCAATTCGCAATTACACAGCACAATATAATAATTCGCAATACATGCAATTCGCAATTGTAAAGCACGCAGGCCTCTCCCGGGTACATCTAGGCTTCCTAACTAACCCAATTCCTGCCCCCTAACGCTACAAGATTGAGACAAAATCTGGATCATCAGCCCCCTAATTACTGTACCAGCGAGCTGCCCCCACGCTACAATGCAAATTGCCCGACCGCAACGGTGACCCCCCGCCAGCATTGCTCGCCTTTGAATCCTCCGCTCCCTTCGTCGCTAACCCCTCGATGCGCCCACCGCCTACCGGTACCTTAGCCCTCCATCAGGATGAATAGCTACCGTAGCGGCGCATGCAAATCACAAACAGTCTGACAGTCTAAAGAAATCCCGTGGGATTATCACATCTTAAATCACATAGGAATTAGTAATCAAAGTAGAAACCATAATTCAAAGTTGTAATTTGCAGTAATTGATTGAGAAATACAGAAAGATAGACGAAAGATTTAACAATTAACCAGAAACAAACTACAATACTGCCACTGGTACTAAATTGAGAGATTAAGATTAAGATGCACATACCGGAAATACAGCCAATTTATAGGTGATGCAACAGGGATGACGCAATATTCCTCTCATTGGCTCCCCAATCCGCCCCACCATCAGACCAACCTGGAACAGCTGGGCCAATAAGGAAGCCGGATTGTGAACCTCAGGCTCCCAAAATCGCAAATTATTACCATATATGGTAATGGATCGCGTCCCTGGCTGCTGAATGGTTAGGACTGCGTTCCTATGCTAGCCATGTCGAGGCTAATAACAGCAAGCCCGTATCCAGGGTCCAACAAGAACTTGCTACCCTGGGACTATCTACCTATATCCTAATACAAAATTACATAGATAGGGCTACATACTATACAAAATGGATGAATTCAAAATATATGGGCGTTTTAACTTCCTTATCTAAATGTCACCGCACTGTGCCTTATCTAAATAATTATACTGCACAATAACAAACATATTATACTGTATGATGGCTAATAATGTGGATACAGCGCCATATACCGTAACATATCTACTACAACATAAAGCCTTATGTTTATTATTGTATGTAGCTGCAACTAAAGCGGCATCAGTCTGTTTGTTTGAGAGAATGCTCACTTATGTAAAGTTTTGTTAAGTTAATTAATTAATTTATTTATGTTTGATATTGTCCATTGATTGATTGACTGTATAGAAGCTTGTGAACTAGAAAGCCGTGGCCGAAGGCCACGGGGTTTCTAGTTTATTAAATATATATGTAAATCATACAAATTATAGTAATTTATTAAATATATATGTAAATCATACAAATTATAGTAATTTATTAAATATATATGTAAATCATACAAATTATAGTAATTTATTAAATATATATGTAAATCATACAAATTATAGTAATTTATTAAATATATATGTAAATCATACAAATTATAGTAATTTATTAAATATATATGTAAATCATACAAATTATAGTAATTTATTAAATATATATGTAAATCATACAAATTATAGTAATTTATTACTCTGGGTCTTCCGCGCTTTATACCATACTGCATTGCCATAATAATATTATTTGTATAATTGGTGGCTCATATCGTTTTCAGTATCATGTCTCATATACATATAGATAGATAGATTTATTTATTTATACATTATGTAAAAACAATAACAAATACACCAAACCACCACCATACCACCAGTACGCAGCCGACTACTGGCTTACTATATACCTGGGAACGATGGCAGCTTACCTTTGACCGCTAAATACATTTTATTAATTATTTATAGGTTTATGAAGCTCTTAACAGAAGTTATGGAAAAGCTTCCTTGCTGGGAGGATATTGACTTGCTTCTTATTGAATTGGGTCGTCGACATTACGTATACAAGGTTCCAGTACATCTGATTGAGGTAAAGAGATATTTAGTACATAACAATTTAGTTTTTATTCGGTATAATATCGTTAATATCTCATTTTCATATATTTTCAATGTTATAATTCCCAGATATTTTTCTGTTGTGGAGAGCGTAGTCTCTCAACGTTTAATGTTTACATGAGTCAGTACAGCAGTAAGTAAAACCAGTATTAGTATTGACTACGGGTACAGCCACTGTCTGACTGTAACAATAGTTTCCATGAAACTGAAAGTTGATACAGTGCTCAGTCATGGGTGCATACTGCAGTAAGGTACAACAGTATTAGTTCAATTTCAGGTTCGATGACCCCTAATATATATATATGGCCACTACATGGCTCCCCCCAGAACCTGAATTAATAAAAATAGTCCGGCTGCCGGATGGCCCGCCCACTTCGAGTTGCTATGGTAGTTTGCGGTGGTTCGGGTGAATTGCAGGGACTGGGGGGAGGGAGGTCCGGGGGTGTCACTGTAGGTGGTCGACCACGGCGCGGTGGGATGGCCACAATGACGGGTTCATCGATAGCGAGGTGGGCCGGTTTGAGTCTGTCGATGGAGACGGTCTCCTGACGCCCGCCCACCTCGATGACGAACGTCTTTGAGGCACGCTGTACGACCTTGTACGGCCCGGTGTAGGGCCGCTGTAAGGGAGTGCGGTGAGCATCAGTGCGTAAAAAGACATAGTCACTGGTTGTTAGTTGTGACGGCACTGACGAGTTGGGTTGGCCATGACGGGAGGTTGGTGTGGGCATGAACTGCCGTGCGTGGTTGTGGAGGCCCGGGAGGAAAGCTGTCGAGTTCGGAGGGTCTGTTGGCGAGGCAACGAAGTCGCCAGGCACCGTCAGTGGCTCGCCGTAGACCAGCTCGGCCGACGAGCAGTGGAGGTCCTCTTTGGGGGCGGTCCGGTAGCCCAGAAGGGCCCATGGCAGTTCGTCGACCCAGTTTGGTCCAGTTAGTCGGGCTCTAAGGGAGGCCTTGAGGGAACGGTGGAACCGTTCCACCAGGCCGTTTGCCTGCGGATGGTAGGCCGTCGTCCGGTGGAGTTTGGTGCCGAAGAGTCTATTGACGTCGGCCCACAACTCCGAGGTGAACTGACTGCCGCGGTCGGAGGATAGTTCGACCGGTACGCCGAACCGGGCGATCCAGTGGGCGACGAGAGCGCGGGCGCAGCTCTCGGTTGTGGAGTCGGCGAGCGGGATGGCCTCGGGCCAACGAGTAGTCCGGTCGACGATCGTAAACAGGTAGGTGGAGCCTCTGGATGGAGGGAGGGGCCCTACCAGGTCGACGTTGACATGGTCGAACCGGCGTCGAGGAACAGAGAATGTCTCGAGGGGGGCCTTTATATGGCGTTGAACCTTAGAGGTCTGGCAGGCGACGCAAGCCTTGGCCCAGCTCGTCACTTGTTTGGACAGGCCGTGCCAGACGAAACGCTCGGAGAGGAGTTTCCTAGTGGAGCGGATTGATGGGTGGGACAGCGAATGTACCACATCGAACATGTGGCGGCGCCACGTGCTGGGGACTATCGGCCGAGGTCGGCCCGTAGAGACGTCACAGAGGAGTGTGACGTCATCGTCCGCGAGTGTGACGTCACGTAGATCGAGGCTACCAGGGTTTGCCCGGAAGGCCTGTAGTTCGTCGTCCTCCCGTTGGGCGGCCGACATGGCCTTATAGTCGACCCCGAGTTGGGTCGACAGATGGCCCACGAAGCTGCGAGAGAGGGCGTCCGCGACCTGGTTGTCCTTCCCGTCAACATGACGTACATTGGTGGTGAACTCAGATATGTACGCCAGGTGGCGCTGTTGACGGGGAGACCAGGGGTCAGTGACCTTGGCGAACGCGTAGGTCAGCGGTTTGTGGTCCGTATAGGCCACAAACGGACAGCCCTCTAGGAAATACCGGAAGTGGCGGACCGCGAGGTACAGGCCGAGGAGTTCGCGGTCGTAGGCGCTGTACTTCCGTTCCGGAGGGCGGAGTTGGCGGCTGAAGAAGGCGAGCGGCCGCCACTTCCCATCGGACCACTGCTCGAGGGCCGCGCCGACTGCGGAGTCGGAGGCGTCGGTGGTGATGGAGGTTGGGGCGTCGTGGCGAGGGTGGACGAGCATGGTGGCGTCCGCGAGGGCCCGCTTGGAGGACTCGAAAGCGGCGGTGAGTTCGGGAGTCCAGTCGACGTCCTTAACCTTGGTGGCGACGGCGGCATAAAGGGGCTGCATGGTGGCAGCAGCTGCGGGAATAAATCGGTGGTAAAACGTTACCATACCGATAAATTCCCGCAACCCTTTAGTGGTGGTTGGACGAGGGAAGGAGCGGACGGCTTCCACTTTGTCCGGGAGCGGATGGACTCTGGACTCGTTGACGATGTGTCCGAGGAACTGGATCTCCGCCACCCCGAACTCGCACTTCGCCAGGTTGACGACGAGGCCGTTGTCCTGGAGTCGTTGGAAGAGTTGGCGGAGGTGGACGAGGTGTTCCTCGGGGGTCGCGCTTGCGATGAGAATGTCGTCCAGGTACGCGAAGAGGAAGTCCAACCCAGCGCAGACGGAGTCCATCAGGCGTTGGAAGGCCTGGGCGGCGTTCTTGAGGCCGAACGGCATCCGGACAAACTCGAAGAGTCCGAACGGAGTGATAACGGCGGTCTTGGGAACGTCGCCGGGGGCCACGGGGATCTGGTGGTAGCCCCGCACCAGGTCGACCTTAGAGAAGATCGTGGCCCCGGCGAGACGCGCCGAGAAGTCCTGGATGTGCGGGACTGGGTAGCGATCGGGGGTCGTGGCGTCGTTGAGGAGACGGTAGTCCCCGCAGGGGCGCCAACCCCCGGCCGGCTTGGGCGCCATATGGAGGGGAGACGACCAGGGACTATTCGAACGGCGAATAATCCCCATCTCCTCCATCTTGCTGAACTCCGCCCGCGCGATCTCGAGTTTATCCGGCGGGAGTCGTCGAGCGCGGGCGTGGACGGGGCGACCGGCGGTCGGGATGTAATGCTCCACGCCGTGGCGAGTAGACGAGTCCGAGAAGGTCGGCGTCGTGATGGAGGAGAACTCCGCCAGGAGGTCGGAGTAAACTCGGTCCACGGAGGTCGACGCGAGGTGAGGATGGGTTCCCGGGATGGTGGAGGAGGAGCAACGGAGGGGGATCGGCTGGAAAGTTTCCATGTCGATGAGTTGCTGCCCCTTAACGTCAACCATCAGGGCGTGGTCGCAGAGGAAATCAGCCCCAAGCAACGGTTGGGGGACGTCTGCGATGACGAAGTCCCAGTGGGTCCGCCGGTCGTTGAACCGCAGGGGGATAGAGCGCGTCCCGTAGGAACGAATCGATGATCCGTTGACGGCGCGGAGCGGCGGCCCAGTACGTCCGGAACGGGTGTCGAATCCGCTGGCGGGGAACACACTCACCTGGGCGCCGGTGTCCACGAGGAAGTGGCGCCCGGAGTTCCGGTCCCAGAGGTAGAGGAGGTTATCCCGCTGTTTGTATCGACCAGTCGACGCCGCGGCTACCGTCGGCTGGTCGGGGCGTTTCCCGGGAAGGAACACGGCGCCTTGCACTGCTTGGCAGCGCTACCGAACCGAGCGTGGTAGTAACACACGCTTTTGGTGTCAGGCTGAGCAGTGCCGGAGGAGTTTGTGAAGGAGTCCCTGGGGCGACGCGAGTTTGTCATCCCCCTGTTCACGCCGGCCAGTTGGGATTGTCCCTGGCGTTTGGCCAACCAAAGAACGTCGGCGGTCGCAGCCAGGGCGCGGGGGTCCTCGAAAGAGTCGTTGGAGATTTGTAGCCGAATGTCCTCGGGGAGCTGTTCGAGGAAGAGTTGCTCGAACAGCAAACACGGCGTGTGCCCGGTGAGGAGCCCCAGCATCTCGTCCATGAGTTCGGACGGCTTGCGGTCGACCAGCCCACGCATATGGAGGAGTCTCGCAGCGCGCTCCCGCCGACTCAGGGCGAAAGTCCCGAGGAGCCTCGCCTTCAGTCCCTCGTACTTCCCATCTGTAGGCGGAGCGGTGAGTGTGTCGAGGAGGCGAGCGGCGGTCGGCTGGTCGAGAGAGGCGACGACGTGATAGTACTTTGTCGAGTCGTCGACAATCCTCCGGAGTTGGAACTGGGCCTCCACCTGCGCGAACCATACGGATGGGTTTTCCGTCCAGAACGGGGGCAGTTTGATGGCGACCGCGTTGAGGTCGTTAGCCATCGGTAGCTACAGAGCTACGCCTGTACGCGAAATCCGTTCGCGCAAGTCTGGGTCACCAATGTGGAGAGCGTAGTCTCTCAACGTTTAATGTTTACATGAGTCAGTACAGCAGTAAGTAAAACCAGTATTAGTATTGACTACGGGTACAGCCACTGTCTGACTGTAACAATAGTTTCCATGAAACTGAAAGTTGATACAGTGCTCAGTCATGGGTGCATACTGCAGTAAGGTACAACAGTATTAGTTCAATTTCAGGTTCGATGACCCCTAATATATATATATGGCCACTACACTGTGTTCTTTATAATATACATTAGTATCAGTATAGTAGGACAAATCGATTCAATAAAGCTTTATTCAGAGGAATATTCATAAAGTTATATAATATTTCAATGGAACATGCTCTTATACAAATATTTAATATTTACAATGTTCCCTTATTATTAAGATTTAGAATAACAATGCTGCATATTTGCACCCACAAACTGGCAAAGAAGCAATTCGCTGACAAAACATGCAGTTCTGTACTTACCTAATTTATGTTGGAATGCAAGGTCCTTCCCATCAATGAAAACATACTTACAGAATGAAAGATAAATATATGTCACTGGGGTGCCAGTACAGCAGATTGTTCTGATAGGAAAATGTCATCCCAGCGGGAATCTTGGGGGTAAACGCTACACCTACACCTATACATGTAGAATGGCAAGTAAATGAGCAGATTACAGAGGCGGGTTGAAACGAACCAAAACAATAAACGAGAGTTAGGAATATTGTGTGAGGAAGTCGAGGAAATCCTGCAAAATACCTAACTGATCTAGACTTTGCTGATGACTTAAGACTACTCTCAGAATCACTAGAGTGAGCCCAACGGCTCCTCAGCTCATTAGAACATGCTGCTTCTAGTGTTGGTCTTTTTATTAATTCCAGAAAGACCAAAATTTTGACAGTTAACTTTGAAAGTCCTCAGCAAGTCTCTGATCGGATGAGCATAAACTCAAAGGATGGTATGCTTGAGCATGTGGACGACTTCTGTTACCTGGGATCATGGATCCGGAAGTCAGGTGAGGACCTTCGGATACGTAAGGGAAAGGCACGGGCAGCCTTGAATAGGCTTTCCAGGATTTGGAAGTCACCGAGAATTAATCGGAAACTTAAGGTCCGATTATTTAGAGCAGCAGTAGTTCCAGTACTCCTCTACGGGAGTCCATGCTGGGCTCTAACTGCTGAGGACACCAAATCTCTGGATGGCACATTCACAAGAATGCTACGCCGGGTTCATTGTGTCATGTACAATGTACAGATCTCCAACCAGACACTATATAACATTAGAGGTGTCTCATTGGTTCCCCAAAGCTTGACTCTAGAACAAAATCGCCTCCGCTTTGCAGGACATTGCTCATCAATGTCACCGTATCTGCTCCTCATAAGAGCCAGGTTGCCCTGACCGACCACCAATCCGAGAACGAAGGATTCATGAGCTCTACCACTGGCTAGATTTATGGGTGTAAGTGACGGCATTTGGTTTGTTTTGATCAGAGAATCGTTCAAATTGAGAGACTTTTTCCATACAACCTGTGTATACATTTTCATTTGTCCTTGAGTGTAATGCAATTGCGGTGAGAATTAATTATTGTCGAATATTAAAATAGAATGTGTTATTTATTTTATAAGTTATGCAGATAATAATTTCGGTTATTTAATCACAATTTAATGTTTGAGTCTATATTAATGCTCATATTTAGTCTAAGCATCCCATTATTCCACATTATCGTCGTTGGCCGTTATAGAAGTAAAAGTGTCTGAGTCTGTACTCCCAGATATTCCCATTGGCGATATCTCCTTTGCAGAAGTGAAGGCTGCTGCAAAGAGCATTAAGACCAATCGTGCCAGTGGAGTAGATGGTGTCCCCCCTGAGGTCTTTAAAATACCTGAGTGTTTAAAGCTCATCTATCCCATCATAGTAGACATGTACCGAACAACAAGAGTCCCACAAGAAATGAAAACAAATAAGTTGGTGCCAGTTCCCAAGAAGGGCAACCTAACACTCTATGGTCCTTTTCGGGGAATCTCATTGATCTCGATTGCTGCAAAGCTATACAATAGAATTATATTAAATCGCATCAGGGATCCCATTGAGAGACTGCTCCGTGGAAATCAGAATGGGTTCCGTAAAGGTCGTGGGACCATGGAGCCCATTTTGGCACTTAGAAGGATAATTGAAGAGTTATCAAAAAAGAAAGGCAGGTATCTATCTGGCTGTTATCTTTGTTGACTTCTTCAAGGCCTTTGATTCAGTCTCTCGGTCACGTATGTTCAGCATACTTTCATTATATGGGATTCCTGATGAAATTATTGCAGCAATCAGATCAGTATACGATGGTTCGACAATATTTGTGTCTACTGTTGAAGGTGACACAGAACCATTTGAAGTGTTATGGGGCGTCCTCCAAGGAGACACACTTGCACCATTCTTGTTCATTATTGTGGTTGACTATGTTCTACGCATGTCCTTAGATCATCATAATGATGATGGGGTGATGATAACTCCACCTACTGGCTCCAGAAGTCGAGGAAATCCTGCCAAGTACCTAACTGATCTAGACTTTGCTGATGACTTAGGAGTACTCTCAGAATCATTAGAGGGAGCCCAACGGCTCCTCAGCTCATTAGAACATGCTGCTTCTAGTGTTGGTCTTTTTATTAACTCCAGAAAGACCAAAATTCTGACAGTTAACTTTGAAAGTCCTCAGCAAGTCTCTGATCGGATGAGCATAAGCTCAAAGGATGGTATGCTTGAGCATGTGGACGACTTCTGTTACCTGGGATCATGGATCCGGAAGTCAGGTGAGGACCTTCGAATACGTAAGGGAAAGGCATGGGCAGCCTTGAATAGGCTTTCCAGGATTTGGAAGTCACCTAGAATTAATCGGAAACTTTAGGTCCGATTATTTAGAGCAGCAGTAGTTCCAGTACTCCTCTACGGGAGTCCATGCTGGGCTCTAACTGCTGAGGACACCAAATCTCTGGATGGCACATTCACAAGAATGCTACGCCGGGTTCATTGTGTCAAGTGCAATGCACACATCTCCAACCAGACACTATATAACATTGGAGGTGTCTCATTGGTTCCCCCAAGCTTGACACTAGAACAAAATCGCCTCCGCTTTGCAGGACATTGCTTTCGCCGTGAGGACCAGCCAGTGCATAATCTTGTACTTTTGCAGCGTCATGGAGTGAATAAGCATGGTGGACAGCCCATGACTTTCTTGAGACGCATCTTAAAGGACACTGGCCTTAAAGATGCGGATGATCTAGCAAATGTCATGGGTGATAGGGAGTTGTGGCGGTGCAATTTTGTTGACAAGCCGGCACAGCATTCTTAAAAATGCAGCTGCAATGCAGCATGCCGATCCTAGTAGTAGTAGTAGTAAGCTTGACACTAGAACAAAATCGCCTCCGCTTTGCAGGACATTGCTTTCGCCGTGAGGACCAGCAAGTGCATAATCTTGTACTTTGGCAGCCTCATGGAGCGAATAATCATGGTGGACAGCCCATGACTTTCTTGAGACGCATCTTAAAGGACACTGGCCTTCAAGATGCGGATGATCTAGCAAATGTCATGGGTGATAGGGAGTTGTGGCGTTGCAATTTTGTCGATAAGACGGCGCAGCATTCTTAAAAATGCAGCTGCAATGCAGCATGCCGATCCTTGTAGTAGTATGTCTCATTACAGGTGCAGGTGTATCAGAAGACATTATTATTATTATTATTTTATGTAATAACAATTAAATAACAGCGACAAGACAGACAAATAAATATTAATAATATTTTTTTCTATTCTATTCATATATTTATATAGATAATTTTTTATATTCACCCAATCAACTAAGAACACGTGTAACCAATAGAAAGTGAATAATAACAGTAAATGAAGCAAAATAGATCTTATTATTAGTAGTTGAATTAATGCATTCTATGCTATAGAAATCATGTTAAGGAACTAGAAGCTATTTATAAACATCTGCTACCAGTTGAGAATGAAGAATTCAACGGCTATGGTATAACACGGATATTTGTCGCATTTTTCTCTCGGGGTTGGATGGAAGAGTGAGCGGTGAATTGTAGTGAAACATAAAGGTCCTGTGTTCAATCCCGGTTGAATAATTTGTTATCTGAAAAATTGCGAAATGAAATTTAGTTACTGGTGAAAAATTACAGGTGGAAAGACACCTGAAATAAAAGATATGAAAATACTGGTTGGTGAAAAATTGCGATTTGAAAAATAGTAGAAGTTACCTGATGCTAAGTGTAGACACCCGAGCACCTGTAAAATAAAGGCTCGCGATTGGTTCGAAGGAGTAGAGAAGGAGTTCGCTGGGTGACTAATAATGCCTCTAGCGGAAAATGTGGCAACTTGAGAAGTTACCATGGTTACGGTTGAAATGCTGGCTTCAGTTTGGTTGAAATAATAACGACCACTGGTAACGGTTGAAATGGTGGCTTCTGATTGGCCAGCAGTAGTAGAAAACGTGGTAATGCTGGGCTATGGGTGACCTTGGCCCAGTTTCATATCTTCATATACTACTCAGATGATCTAGCAAATGTCATGGATGATAGGGAGTTGTGGCGGCGAAATTTTGTTGTGGTCTGTGGCATTATTAAATATGCAGCTGCAATGCAGCATGCCGATCCTAGTAGTGGCCGTTAACTGTCATCAGATGTTGATATCACAGCTATGAACAAAAATTATTCTGAGAAACAATCCAAATCGTCAAGAAGCGATTCACCAATAAAGAGAAAAACGTAAAAAAAGAAGCAGTTAATATTTAAATAAAAATAAAAATTGATATTGAAATTGAAAAATCTTTCAAAATTAATTTATTGTTGCCTATCTATATAGATTCACTTAACTTTGCTTCCTAGGTATTTGGCATTCAATTCTTATTTGCAATACAACCTGTATTAGAAACTGAATATTCGAATGTGTTTGAAGAGGCATGGGCTGCCATATTCAAGTATATGGAAAATCGAATGAAACAGGGAATCTCGTAAGTTTAAATATTCAACAGTATACAGAAGAGTATTTTAATAATAATAATAATAATAACATTTTTACGTAGCGCCCTATACATTTTGTTCTAGGCTCTTAATAGATCGACAGTGGGTAATTCAATTAAAGCTTTGGAACGGTTAGATAAAAAACCGTCAGATAGGATTGAAGTTGGGTGTTTGTTACTTGCTCATATAGCTTACTGATTAGGGGAAGCAAGGAGATAGGTCTATAATTATTAGGATTAGAGGGGTCACCTCGTTTGAACAGAGGGATGACTTTAGCCGATAATGGCCCTTAGAAGGGCCGTTTTGGTTGAGTAATGAAATCAAATAACAAAATGTTAGATGAGTGCTTATCAGATAGCACAGCAGGGGAATACAAAAGACAGTTGAAGTATCCAGTGAGATTGTAGAGGTTGAAAACAATAGAAAAAGCCAGAAAACTAATATAAAACAAATATTATCGTCCTATGCCAAGAATGAGTGTTCAACGATGTGGAACTGCTTTATATACAGAGTTCTCATGGATGAATAGCCAATAGAATGATTTCACTACCAAATTAGCAATCCAATCAGCAACTGTTTTCGGTTTTGTTTCGGAAAGATACACACAGAGTGATAGAATTTATCATTATTTCATAAAGCAGCTAAAATGTTTCTTTATTAGCTTTCTGTAATTATTATTTAGGCAGTTTGTTACCTTGACATATATTGCTACATAACATAATATACCATTGAATTCTTACATAATATTAATTCTACATAATACTAATTGGAATGCCTTGATTTAAATATAAATCTGCATTCTCGTTTACAATACTTTTTAATAAAATTAACAACCTTATTATAACTATATAAGGCTTCAGGAGGGGAAGCAAAGGGCTTTTTCAGTGGAGTTGAGCGGTATCAATAATCTACGGACATATAATATTTTTGGATCGGAGACATGCGACTAGCTTCAATTGAAGAGGAATATCTCGAGTTTGAGAAAAGATATCGAAAAACGGATTTCACCAGAAGGGTCAGCATAAAATTTTGACACAAATTAGCTTAAATTCTAAAATTTCATTTTTTAGTCATATAATTATAGTCTGGTGCCCTTAAAGAATCTGGAAAATAGCCTGTAGTGATAGATAGACTTATTATGTAACTAATATGAGCTGATAGAGGCCCCACAGCGAGTATTAGGAGTTTGGCAGGAAAGTTATCGTTGGTGGAAGATTTGGGATTTAGCTGCGATATTAGGTAATGTACTTCAACAGGTGTTGTTCTAATTAATGTGAATGAGTTCGATCGATTGTTTGTTATGTACCTGAATGAAGAGCAAGTAGAAGGAGGTATGTCGTCCGCTAGTTTTGATCCGATATTAGAGAAATGCTTGTTTAGTAAGTTCGCAATACGGGCTGGCTCTGTAACTGTTTCAATGGAGTTGCCAGTGCGCGTGATTAATTTTTGGGTAAGATAGTTTTTGCGTTCTGTTCAGTGCTGTGTTAATGAGCAGCCAAGTCTTGCGGATTTTAGTGGCATTTGTGTCAAATTGTTTTGAGTAATAGTTTTTTTCAGCGTTCCTAAAGTTGTTAAACAAACGGATGAAGTGGTAGGCATTCACCAGCAGTAGCATAGTGTAAAGATGATAGAAAAAATAAAGTATTGAGGGTCTTTAGCTGGTTATATTATATTAGATAAAGATACAATAGTAAACGTTTTCGACCTACCGGTTTGCATCTGACTATGTACTGGCAACTAACAGGACTTTATATAATAAGACCTTTAAATAAGGCCTTTAAAACTTATATTATTATTATTATTATTTATTGCAGAACTAAATCCATAAACAGAATAATTACACATATAAACAAAAACAAAACAAAACAATAAAAACAAAGATAAATAATTGACAGCATATATCAGTTACAATATGGATGCATCTCTCATTAACCGAAGTCGGCTGGTGCCGGCAGTGGCTATAGCTATTATAATAGGGTTATTGCACTGGTCGATGCGACTAAATAATGACTCTATTGCACTTACTCTGATGTAAATAAATTTGGGTAAACCAATAGTACCAAACATAAGCGAAACACTACAATCATATGGAAAACCAAAAAAGCGCCTGGCAGCATTATTATACGATAGAATAATTCAACCTAGACCATAAGCCACTGCAATAGAACTGAGTACAAAAGGAGCGGAATAACTTAGTTTTGACATGTACCGAACAACTTGCAAATTTCCTAATTATGGTGTTCGCCCTATGGTAGGAACAATGTAACTGATTTAAAATATCGATAATGCAGCTTGATATTGTTGCTATGGTGATACCTCTATAATTATCCGAACTTGTAATATCTTCATTATTGTCTTTAAGAAGTGGAATTAGGTTACACGCAATAATATCAGAGGGTAGTATGCCGTTAATGTTACACATTTAGCACCAATTAACTAAATGCACATACAGTAAGTAATTTAGTACCGTTCAGGAAATGTTCTGCCGCTAACCAATCAGAGCCAGTAGCATTGCCAGGCACCAGCCGAGCTGCTGCTAGACCAACCTCAGTAGGACTAACAAGCATTTCCGCACTGAACTTTATACCCTAAATAAACCCTCAATGTAGTCTTTATGTTTATTGGTTACTTCATTCTGATCCTGATTAAATAATGCGGCGAATTTATTCTTAAACATGTCACATACGTTCTTGTCTCCAACAGCTTCTCCGGACCTTATACAATAGGATTCTATTAAATCGCATCAGGGATCCCATTGAGAGACTGCTCCGTGGAAATCAGAATGCGTTCCGTAAAGGTCGTGGGACCATGGAACCCATTTTGGCACTTAGAAGGAAAATTGAAGAATTAACCAAAAAGAAAGACAGGCATCTGGCTGTTATCTTTGTTGACTTCTTCAAGGCCTTTATTCAGTCTCTCGCTCATGTATGTTCAGCATACTTTCATTATATGGGATTCCTGATGAAATTATTGCAGCAATCAGATCAGTATACGATGGTTCGACAACATTTGTGTCTACTGTTGACGGTGACACAGAACCATTTGAAGTGTTATGGGGAGTCCTGCAAGGAGACACACTTGCACCATTCTTGTTCATTATTGTGGTTGACTATGTTCTACGCATGTCCTTAGATCATCACAATGATGATGGGGTGATGATAACTCCACCTACTGGCTCCAGAATTCGAGGAAATCCTGCCAAGTACCTAACTGATCTAGACTTTGCTGATGACTTAGGAGTACTCTCAGAATCACTAGAGGGAGCCCAACGGCTCATCAGCTCATTAGAACATGCTGCTTCTAGTGTTGGTCTTTTTATTAACTCCAGAAAGACCAACATTTTGACAGTTAACTTTGAAAGTCCTCAGCAAGTCTCTGATCGGATGAACATAAGCTCAAAGGATGGTATGCTTGAGCATGTGGACGACTTCTGTTACCTGGGATCATGGATCCGGAAGTCAGATGAGGACCTACGAATACGTAAGGGAAAGGCATGGGCAGCCTTGAATAGGCTTTCCAGGATTTGGAAGTCACCGAGAATTAATCGGAAACTTAAGGTCCGATTATTTAGAGCAGCAGTAGTTCCAGTACTCCTCTACGGGAGTCCATGCTAGGCTCTAACTGCTGAGGACACCAAATCTCTGGATGGCACATTCACAAGAATGCTACGCCGGGTTCATTGTGTCAAGTACAATGCACACATCTCCAACCAGACACTATATAATATTGGAGGTGTCTCATTGGTTCCCCCAAGCTTGACACTAGAACGAAATCGCCTCCGCTTTGCAGGACATTGCTTTCGCCGTGAGGACCAGCCAGTGCATAATCTTGTACTTTGGCAGCCTCATGGAGTGAATAAGCATGGTGGACAGCCCATGACTTTCTTGAGACGCATCTTAAAGGACACTGGCCTTGAAGATGCGGATGATCTAGCAAATGTCATGGGTGATAGGGAGTTGTGGCGGTGCAATTTTGTTGACAAGCCGGCACAGCATTCTTAAAAATGCAGCTGCAATGCAGCACGCCGATCCTAGTAGTATTGGAGATGGGAGTGCGAATCCCAGAATGCTTTCGAACATTTGCCCAAAAATCGCGTTGATTGGCTGAAAATAGGGACTCTGCCAATTTATCACTACGTGATTGAGCAACGTAACGTTTGCATTCTTTCATGTACCTTTTAAAATCTAACCTAGTTCTAACATAATCATTAAATATTGCACCACTACGAGGACATATATATATATATATATATATATATATATAATTGAAATGAGTTCGCCACTGAGGATAAACTTCTCGATAAAAAATGATGTTAATTTCCCAAATTTTCGAATATATTTCATATCCTTCATCAGGGTTAATAATAAACAAATAACTAAAACAGATAACTAAAAACAGCCTACACCTACCCACTCAACCCAAATATAAATTCTCCAGTGAAAAGACAGAATTACCAAAAAAACAACAAAAAATGCAGAAATGTGTTGGGCCTATCAGGCTAAAATTACATAAATTACTACTCTGTCAAACAATTTTCCCTGTATTATATAATAGTTTAGCACCAAAGCCAATTAACAATAATAATCAAAAATGTCGAATTATATATAGCCTATATAATCCACTTGTTCCGTGACTGACTGACATGCACCCTACTGTACTGCCATACCTAGACTACCAGACCCTCTCCAGAAGTCTACCCGGCCTAACGCCTAATCTACAGCTGTTTGACTGCTGCACGATGTACCGGTACCTAGACCAGCTACCGTAGTGCTGTACATATGTACCAACTTCAAAAAGTAGATGTGGGGGCAGGCCACAAAGTACGTGTGAAGCACCCAGTTCCGTAAATATGAATTCCCGTGTATGTACTGTATGTTACGATATTGAATACACACCGTACGTTCTGAAAATAACAATAAAATTAAACCTAATTATATAAAATACAAATTACGGTATGTTCCAATATAGATTGCACCCAGTTCAGTAAACAATGACTTTCCTTATGTACTGTATGTACGATATTGTTTATACACCGTTCTACAAATAACAATAGATTCTAAACCAAAACACATTATTACGGTATATTCCAATATTGCTTACACCCAGTTCAGTAAATATGAATTCCCGTATGTAACTCAGTTCAGTAAATATGAATTCCCGTATGTACTGTATGTACGATATTGTTTATACACCGTTCGTTCTGAAAATAACGTTCTACAAATAACAATAGATTCTAAACCAAAACACATTATTACGGTATATTCCAATATTGCTTACACCCAGTTCAGTAAATATGAATTCCCGTATGTAACTCAGTTCAGTAAATATGAATTCCCGTATGTACTGTATGTACGATATTGTTTATACACCGTTCTACAAATAACAATAGATTCTAAACCAAAACACATTATTACGGTATATTCCAATATTGCTTACACCCAGTTCAGTAAATATGAATTCCCGTATGCACTGTATGTACGATATTGTTTATACACCGTTCTACAAATAACAATAGATTCTAAACCAAAACACATTATTACGGTATATTCCAATATTGCTTACACCCAGTTCAGTAAATATGAATTCCCGTATGTACTGTATGTACGATATTGTTTATACACCGTTCTGAAAATAACGTTCTGAAAATAACAATAGATTCTAAACCAAAACACATTATTACGGTATATTCCAATATTGCTTACACCCAGTTCAGTAAATATGAATTCCCGTATGCACTGTATGTACGATATTGTTTATACACCGTTCTACAAATAACAATAGATTCTAAACCAAAACACATTATTACGGTATATTCCAATATTGCTTACACCCAGTTCAGTAAATATGAATTCCCGTATGTACTGTATGTACGATATTGTTTATACACCGTTCTGAAAATAACGTTCTGAAAATAACAATAGATTCTAAACCAAAACACATTATTACGGTATATTCCAATATTGCTTACACCCAGTTCAGTAAATATGAATTCCCGTATGTACTGTATGTACGATATTGTTTATACACCGTTCTACAAATAACAATAGATTCTAAACCAAAACACATTATTACGGTATATTCCAATATTGCTTACACCCAGTTCAGTAAATATGAATTCCCGTATGTACTGTATGTACGATATTGTTTATACACCGTTCTGTAACGTTCTGAAATAACAATAGATTCTAAACCAAAACACATTATTACGGTATATTCCAATATTGCTTACACCCAGTTCAGTAAATATGAATTCCCGTATGTACTGTATGTACGATATTGTTTATACACCGTTCTACAAATAACAATAGATTCTAAACCAAAACACATTATTACGGTATATTCCAATATTGCTTACACCCAGTTCAGTAAATATGAATTCCCGTATGTACTGTATGTACGATATTGTTTATACACCGTTCTACAAATAACAATAGATTCTAAACCAAAACACATTATTACGGTATATTCCAATATTGCTTACACCCAGTTCAGTAAATATGAATTCCCGTATGTACTGTATGTACGATATTGTTTATACACCGTTCTACAAATAACAATAGATTCTAAACCAAAACACATTATTACGGTATATTCCAATATTGCTTACACCCAGTTCAGTAAATATGAATTCCCGTATGTACTGTATGTACGATATTGTTTATACACCGTTCGTACAAATAACAATAGATTCTAAACCAAAACACATTATTACGGTATATTCCAATATTGCTTACACCCAGTTCAGTAAATATGAATTCCCGTATGTACTGTATGTACGATATTGTTTATACACCGTTCGTACGTTCTGAAAATAACAATAGATTCTAAACCAAAACACATTATTACGGTATATTCCAATATTGCTTACACCCAGTTCAGTAAAATATGAATTCCCGTATGTACTGTATGTACGATATTGTTTATACACCGTTCTGACAAATAACAATAGATTCTAAACCAAAACACATTATTACGGTATATTCCAATTCTTGCTTACATATTGTTCAGTACAATATATGAATTCCCATATGTACATTATTTCCAAAAATAATATTTTTTATATTTTTCCAAAAGCAGTTCAAAAGTAAGTTCAGTAATAATCCATATTACTATAAACCCAAATCCCAAGCACCAATATTAACTACACACATTGCTGAGAAAAATCATGACTAGAATTTAACCCTCTGATATTACAGTAGTAAGTAAAGTTCCAATCCAGAAATTTTCACGCTTTCTCAGCCTGTTTTCCACATTAGCCTCGCAGTTAATTAATTGATCAATTAGCATGAAGGATAAACCCTCAATCTTACAATTGTGATTATCTACGAAATGTGCACCAATACTGCAAGTGCGTTTCAAAAACTTGATATGTGATTTATAGCCATCGAACCCATTTCAAAATAGAAAACTTAAGGATGATCGAGTAGTTCGTGGATGCTTTAAGTGTGAGAAGCGGTCGTGT
>JAUCBJ010007998.1:0-22619 GCA_032718475.1 Nemertoderma westbladi
ATTATAACTGTTACTGTTCGACAGAACAGTATTAAACTGTATTTAATGCTTACACTGCAATACAAAGTAACTGTTACTGTTCGCGCTTTTGAAGACCTTTAGCAGTTTAACCTGCCAAAATTTATATGTCTTTTAGTTAATTAACACACCTTTAGCATACGACAATATTTTATGCTAATAAACAAAACATTAGCCGAAGCCAGCCCATGCGCGATCATTCACCCGATGGATCTACACCCGGGAGGCTGAATTCGGATGCTTAGATTTTATTATTGCAGTGTAAGGTTGCAGTGTAAACCTATTGTATTATTCGATAGATCACTAATATGTAATTTCTGACAGATATTATTAACTTTCGGGAAATATTAACAGTTCCTTTAGGACGTGGCGCTCTATCTATTTAAACAGAGCTAGGACTTATACTAAACGCAACGATAAGGCTTATGATTAAAGTATAAGTCGCATTCTTTAGGAAATGCTTTGTTACCAGTCACATCACACTCACAATCATGCACACTATTCTGCCGACCGTCAGTATATTTGATCACACATAAAGAGAACAGCAATTGACTCAGGTAGTGTCTACTAAATAACATTAGATTCAATACACACCACATTGATATAAATCGCAATTGTTATATATAGCCCGCCTCTCTAACCTGTAGTGTATCAAGAAAATTGGGAATTTTGGGTGATTTATCCGTATTCTCCAAAGAGCAATATTTCCATCAACAAATAGATACAATTAATAACTGACGGTAAATAGCAGTACAAACAATATGATTAGTGCAGTTAAATTAAGTGAGGTAACACCGCCGGTAACAGTTATACTTTCTATAATCTAAGCAGTTTTACTAGAGTTCTTAGAGCCGGTGTTTCTGGCTTAGACAGCAATAACAACAAAGTATCAAGTAAAAACAGTAAGACTGAACACTCTCCTTATGATCGGCCGAAAAGCTACACGTCGACAGGAAAAATCGCTCTGATTGGCTCAAGCCAAACAAAGAACCATGCATCCAATGGCTGTTTCCATGTCAGCAACCAGCTGTTAGATGTCGTAATATGAATCATCACGGCTAAGCTGTGAAAGGTAGTTGGTGCATTACAGGCTTTTTGCCTTACCATGTCCGCCAAAACACGTATATAGCAGAATTACTTTTATGTCCGTTAAAACACCTGTAACGGTACCTTGCGGGCGAGGGGAATATATATACAGTTAGAGAACCTTTTTAGAGTATTCCAGCGCCTGGGGGGAAACTGGATTGCGAAGCAAAAAGGGGCCAGTTATATCCCACAGAAGCTTTTACAGCTATAGTTTTGTAAAAAACAACTGTTCTAGAACAAATATTTTTTTGTTCTAGAACATTAGAAATTATTTGTTATGTGTAACAAATTGTTTTTTTTTTAATAATAGCTAACTCGAAAAATCACTAGCTATCCTGAAAATTAGTAGCTATTAATGTTTATAGATAATTAAACAATTTATTACACATAACAAATAATTTCTGGGATAGGCCTAGTTCTTTTTACAGAACACAAGCGAACACACAAGAACACACCCGAACACACTCCAAAAACTGCCGAACACAATCGAACACAGTCGAAAATAGAAAGAGCACAAAAAATAACACCGGGTACCAACTTTTAGTTAAAATTAGCCACGCGTTGCTTTTCTATAAGAAAATTCCCGAAATTATTGAATAAAATTGTCGCGAAATTAAATATTCATTTCTTATCAGGAAGGCCTATCATTTGTTGTGTACTGCTGAACTGTATAACCAACTATTAGATTATAACCAACTATTATATGTACAGTAGGGAAGCCTACCGGGTACCGTACATGTCTCATATATACACCATGTCATGGAATATAGTGTCGTTATTCAGGTACCTCACCCCCCCCAAATTTTTCTACAAATCTTAATGAGATGGCATGAAATTTGAAACAGAGTTAGTTTCACCTCCCTCCTCCTTGCTGGGTGAGCCAGAATTTTTATTTTCGCTTTCATTCTTTAGCTACTACTACTACTAGGTCGAGCGAACTCGGACAGTGGAAATGAGATCCTTCCAGGCTTCCCGATTCTCCATAGTTGTCGCAATTTCGTTTCTCCCAAGTTCAGTATCCCTTTCAAGTTGATCTATATATGTTATGGCCGGTCGTCCACGACTACGCTTTCCATGAGTTGGTTGCCAGAGAAGTAGATCTGGTATGACCTCGTCTTTACTTCGCCAGCAGTGCCCACTGAATCTTAATCTGCGTTCACGGAGGGTGGTTGATACCACGGGGTATTGTACCATAAAGCTCGGCGTTTGTCATGTGTTGTCTCCAGCTGATGTTTAGGGCTGCCCTTAGTAGTCTTGTGTAGCAACCATCAATTCGTTGTTCAAGTGATTTAGTCAGTGTCCAGGTCTCACCCCCGTATAAAAATACACTTTCCACTGTGGCTCGAAAGAACTTGGTCTTCAGGTGCCTGGAGAGATCTGATTTCCAGATGGTATCCATTTTTGATAGAGCTACCCAAGCCTTTGCTTTCCTAACTTCTATGTCCTTTTTGCTACTCTCTATCCATGATCCAAGGTACTGGAAGTCATCGACCTGCCTTAGTTGATTATTATCAATGGTTGCCAAGTTTCCATCAACATTAAAGGTCATGAATTCGGTCTTGGTAGCATTTATATGCAATCCAACCCCCTTAGCAGCCCTCTCCACTTTATTTAGTAGAAGCTGTGCATCTGCTAGCGTATTAGAGAGTAGGGCGATGTCATCCGCAAAGTCGGTGTCTGTGACTGTAGTTGCCGGATATCTACTACTTCTGCGTTCTTGAAGTGTTAATCCCAGATCTTCACCCTTTGTGGCCGTCCTCATTGCGTAATCCAGCACAATTACAAATAGTAATGGTGCTAATGTGTCACCTTGCAGTACGCCAGCCAGGATTGAGAAAAACTCAGTTTCACCATCTGGTGAGAGTACCTGCGCTTCTGTGTCACAATATAACAATCCAATGCCAGCAACAATTACTTCTGGTATTCCATAAGCTCTTAGGATTTCAAGCATTTTACCTCTATGGATGGAGTCGAATGCCTTCTTGAAGTCCACAAAAGTCATGACTGCGGGGAGATTCTTTGACTTGATTCCTTCAATCAGTCTCCGTAGTGCAAGTATCTGAGCTATTGTTGATCTACTTGGTCGAAATCCGTTTTGGCTCTTACGCAGTAGTTTCTCTATGTGAGGCCTAATCCTATATAGAATCATTTTATTGTATATTTTGGCAGCTACCACAAGCAGACAGATCCCACGATAGTTTGTTGGTATGCCGAGGTCTCCTTTCTTGGGGAGAGGCTTTAGTTGACCTTTAGTCCAAATTGGTGGTGGCTTTTCCCCTTTTAACATCCGGTTGCAAACATTCAATAATGGTCTATTTAGCACTCCGGTTTTCCATACCTCCGCTGGGATTTCATCTAATCCACTCGCTTTATTATTGGACATGCTTTTAATGCTTCTTTGGAGTTCGGCAGGTGTGAAGTCCCCTGTTTCTATAGGTAGTGTCTTGTCATATATTTTCCTTGTAGGGCTGACCTCGATGTTTGGTGGCTGCCCAAGCAAGTTGCTGAAGTGATTTTTCCACTTCCCAACACGTTCTTCAGGACTATCGGCTTTGAGGCGCCCCTTTGCACAACTTTTCCGACCAGATACCTCATTTACAGTTTGCCAGGTAAGTCTTGATTGTTGCTGTATGTGAGCAGTTGTAATTGCTTCAGTTTTATCGGGATGTACTTTTCCTGGCTGATGGTGTAGGCCAATTTAAGATCGTCCTTAGCTTTCTCAACCTTGTTAATGTTTTCGGTTGTTGGTTGTTCGGTTTTAACTTTGTAGGCTATCTTAAGATCTTCTCTATTACAAGTAACCTCAGAGTTTTGCCATGGCACATACTGTTTTCGTTTAGGTTTCTGGGGGATATGCCTCTTAGCTGATTCCTTGTGGGCTGTTATTATATTCTGGTATATTGAATCGGTGGATTGGTCTTCATCCATTGACTGAAGTGCTTCAAAGCGGTTTTGAACTTCTACTGTATAAGCATCCTTTACAGCATTGTCAGTTCTGAGTTTCTCCCAGTCATAGTTGATTTGCTTGCTTGTCCTGGGTTTGCTGGCTCTCAAACTGAGTCTGATCTCTGCAGTCACAATTCTGTGGTCCGAACCAATTAGGTTGAACGAGCTGTATGCCTCGCAGTTGATCATGCTATTTCTCCACTTTTTGTTTATAAGGATGTAATCCAGTTGTGCTTTGGTTCCATTAGGGTATTGAAAGGTCCTTACTCTTTTCGAATGTGTTGTTTGTTGGTATCAATTCACATTCTTCCATTAGGTCTAAGAGTAAGTACCCATTTCTGTTAGAACTGGTGTTATAGGTGTAACCCTTGATGTCTTCTGGGCCAATTTGCGCATTCAGGTCACCAGCAATGACTTTAACATTGTGTTTCGGGATGTCCTTAATAAGTCCAGTCAGTTCTTCATAAAAATTGACTGCTTGTTCTGGCTCTGATGCATTGGTTGGACTGTAGCAACATATAACTGTTGTCTTGGGATTCCCATCAAATGTTGCGATCATAACCCTGGAATTTATAGATTCGATGTTGTTTAGGGTCTTAAGTGCAAATGGGCTTAGCAGAATTCCTACTCCACCAATTGATGCATTGGCCGAGTTTCTTACTGCTGAGCTTGTTACTAACGTCCATCCATTTCCAATGTGATTGTACTTCATGGCAGTGTCTTCATGACAAATCCGATGTTCTTGGATGCAGAGGATGTCGATGTTATATTCCATTGCCAGAGCGACCATGTCACCCTGTTTGCTCTGTGCTTTCAGCGTGCGTGCGTTCATTGTAGCAATCTTTAGTGTCTTTTTACATTTCAACAGGTTGGTTCTTCTTTCTTCTCTGTCTTCTGTTCCAGTAGCCAATTTATCGACCCCAGCCTGGTGTACCACTGAGGGACGCGGTCCTTGTTGACCCGGGCGACGACCGAGCCGGTATTTCTCCTGGAGGGTTCTCATACTCATATCTTTCAGTTGCGGGGGTAAACCGCTTGTGGTCGCAACTCCTACAAGCGTCTTCGCAGTAGGTCGCCGTTGGTTGATTACCTTCCGCCGACCTTGTCAGCATGTCTAGCCGTTGGTTGATTATCTTCCGCCTATCCATGGCCTACAGCCCTGCTGCCGACTGTAGGGGTCCATTTGTTACACCCTGAACCAAGTGTGCCTCCTGGGTTAGGTTACCTAACACTGGTAGAGGAGCATCCAGTATAGACAGGGCGGGGCTTGTATCATCTCTAATGCAGATGCGTATCAAGCCTTTGCCTTCAATGGTGCCCTAGGCGCTATAGCCCTCAGTGACTTATTTAGTTGACGGGGCTGAACCAACCCACTCTTGATCAACTAAATAATGAATAGGCTATGCTTATCGGGCCTACCCTACTGGGCTGACAGCTACAGGTAGTACCACATTACTGCCATAGTGGTAGCAGGTGAAAATAGTGTCTCCGGCGAAATTGCACCAGTTACACCACAGTTATGTTTCAACCTTATTATGATTTGTTAGTACTAATTTAAAGCTAGTCGTGCAAGGATTCCAAAAATGTAAAAACATTTTAATTTGGTAGAGAAATAGCCGTGATATGGGCATTCGAAAGTTGCATGTATTTGCTTCCCCTGCACGCCATTTATTCTATTTAATAAATAAATAATATTCTGGAACATTTTGTTTATCCCATACGTAGCTGGGCAACAATGCAATGCTTCTTTAAACATACTATTATGTAGCTATTCATACATAAACAAAATGTTCTAGAATATAGTGTTTTTATTTAATAGAATAAAACAGCCTCCGCAGGTGCAAAACCATGAAACCTTTGAACGCTCATATCTCAGCTATTTCACAACCAAATTCAAATATTTTTACATTTTTCTAATCCTTGCATGGTTAGCTTTCTATTTCTACCAACAAATCGCGATAAGGTTCATGAATAACTACAGTGTAACTGGTGAAATATCACTGGAGACACCTTTTTCAAACGCTTGTAGCTAAAGATTGAAAGCAAAAATAAAAATTCTGGCTCTCCCAGTCAGTGGTCGGGAGGTGAAACTATCTCTGTTTCAAATTTCATACAATCGCATTAAGACTTGTAGAAAAAAAATTTTTTTTTGGGGGGGGGGGGTCCATGTACCAGAATAACGACACTATATTCCAGGACATGGTGTACACCATGCTCCAGAATAGTGTCGTAATTCAGTGACACACCCCCCCCCCCCCCTCCCCCCCACCCTAATTGTTCTATAAATCTTAATGAGATTGCATGAAATTTGAAACAGAGATAGTTTCACCTCCCGACCACTGACTGGGTGAGCCAGAATTTTTTTTTTGGCTTTTAATCTTTAGCTACCAATGGAAAGCTGGTCATGCAAGGATTCCAAATATGTAACACAATTTGAATTTCGTTGACAAATAGTTCAGATATGAGCGTTCAAATCTTGCATGGTTTTGCACTGGCGCGAGGTTATTTTATTCTATTTAATAAATAAACCATATTCCGGAACACTTTTTAAATGTATGAATAGCTACGTAATAGTATGATTAAAGATGTAATGCATTGTTGCCCAGCTACGTATTTGGATAAACAAAATATTCCAGATTATGATGCATTTATTAAATAGAATAGAATAGCCTCGCGCAGGTGCAAAACCATGCAACATTTGAACGCCCATATCTCAGCAATTTTTCAACGAAATTCAAATTGTGTTACATATTTGGAATCCTTGCAGGGCCAGATTTCCATTGGTACCAACAAACAGCTACAAGGTAGAAGAATAACTGTGGTGTAACTGGTGTAATATGGCTGGAGACTCTTTTTTTAAACGCTTGTAGCTAAAGATTAAAAGCCAAAATAAAAATTCTGGCTCACCCAGTCAGTGGTCGGGAGGTGAAGCTATCTCTGTCTCAAATTTAAAGCAATCTCATTAAGATTTGTAGAAAAATTAGGGGGGGGGGGGGGGGGGTGGCGACGAGTGTCACTGAATTACGACACTATATACTGGTAAAGAAAGTGAAGTGATGAAGAAAGAGAGTGGTACGATAAGAAACTATTGGGGAAAAGAAGCTACCCTGTCAGGTACCGGTAGGGATCTCTGTCCCGGTGGTAACCACACCTAACTTAGGCCTACTACTGTTATATTATTAGTTGTACAGTAGGCTTAGGATAGGCCTGATCTGATAAAAAATTTAATTTAATTTCGCGACAATTTTATTCAATAATTTCGGGGATTTTCTTATAGAAAAGCAACGCGTGGTTAATTTTAGATAAAAGTTGGTACCCGGTGATATTCTTTGTGCTCTTTCTATTTTCGACTGTGTTCGATTTGTGTTCGGCAGTTTTTGGAGTGTGTTCGGGTATGTTCTACTGCGTTCGCTTGTGTTCTGTAAAATTCTGAATTTTTTTTTAATGATAGCTAAACTTGGAAAATCACTAGCTAGCCTGATAATTTGTATTTTTAAATGTTTATAGATAAATAAACTATTTATTACACATAATAACTAATTTTTGATGAATTTTTGTCTTTTTTTAAATGTTCTAGAACAAAAAAGATTTGTTCTAGAACACAATTTTTTTTACCTAACAATAGCTACCATGAAATAGAATAGTTCTAAAAAAAGTAGCAAAATCTAGCTATAGTAAAAAATTATGGTCATGGGTACACATACTGTAGTAGTGCCGATCTAAGTCCGCGTCTAGGAGCTAAGTTCGCGTCTAGGATCTAAGTTCGTGTCTAGGATCTAAGTCCGCGTCTAGGAGCTAAGTTCGCGTCTAGGATCTAAGTTCGTGTCTAGGATCTAAGTCCGCGTCTAGGAGCTAAGTTCGCGTCTAGGATCTAAGTTCGTGTCTAGGATCTAAGTTCGTGTCTAGGATCTAAGTTCGCGTCTAGTTTAGGTTGGACCTATGGATCGCACCAAGGATCTAAGTTCGCATCTAGGATCTATATTTGCACTATTAAATCGCACCCAGGATCTAAGTTCGCGTCTAGGGTCTAAGTTAGCGTCAAGGATCTATTGTCGCACCACTAAATCACACCAAGGATCTAAGTTCGCGTTTAGGATCTAAGGTCGCACCCCTGGTCCCCACGCGAGATCTCAGTTCCAAGGTCGAACCCCTGGTCCCCACTCGAGATCTCAGTTCCAAGGTCGCACCCCTGTTCCCCACTCGAGATCTCAGTTCCAAGGTCGCACCCCTGGTCCCCACTCGAGATCTCAGTTCCAAGGTCGCACCCCTGGTCCCCACTCGAGATCTCAGTTCCAAGGTCGCACCCCTGGTCCCCACTCGAGATCTCAGTTCCAAGGTCGCACCCCTGGTCCCCACTCGAGATCTCAGTTCCAAGGTCGCACCCCTGGTCCCCACTCGAGATCTCAGTTCCAAGGTCGCACCCCTGGTCCCCACTCGAGATCTCAGTTCCAAGGTCGCACCCCTGGTCCCCACTCGAGATCTCAGTTCCAAGGTCGCACCCCTGGTCCCCACTCGAGATCTCAGTTCCAAGGTCGCACCCCTGGTCCCCACTCGAGATCTCAGTTCCAAGGTCGCACCCCTGGTCCCCACTCGAGATCTCAGTTCCAAGGTCGCACCCCTGGTCCCCACTCGAGATCTCAGTTCCAAGGTCGCACCCCTGGTCCCCACTCGAGATCTCAGTTCCAAGGTCGCACCCCTGTTCCCCACTCGAGATCTAATTTCCCCCTCAAATCGAATATTATTGGTTTTCACAGCTAGTTTCAGGTCGTTTCAGGTCGTATCAGTGTATATATTTACGTATTGCTTGGTTATTATTTGGTATTTTTAAATGTTCTATTAAACATAAACATGTGGGACACTTGTAATTCCATTGTTGTTGGATTGACATCAATCACTTATCATCATCTAAAGTGTCAAAGGTTATTAAATTCTGAACTTTCTCAATTAGTGTATTCGTGAAAGTTTTCTTTTGTTCGAAATACGAATTACAAGTAGCGAAGGAATCGGTAATTTCGGTGACACAACTTTCAAATTCAGTTTCAGAGTTACTGATGAACATGTCCCCATCATCATCGTCTTTCGGCCCATCAGCAGTAGGAAGTTTTGACAGCTGTTTCAACTTCCTTTCAACTAAAATAAATTTCAACTTTTCAACATCAGCGTCGTCAATAATACCTTCGCCTTCTAAATTACTTACAATTTCTTTGTGATCATTTATCAAAGATCGAATAACGAGTTTGCTTTTCAAGGCACGCAGTATATTTTTGTATTCATTCTCTAGTTCAATCATGTAAGCACTTAGTATTTCCTGTGTGTCTTTGCTTTGAGAGAGTATCCAAGTCTGTAGTTTCTTTTTGTCAGTAATGTTGGGGATAACACTTATGGTAGTAGCCTCGGCTTGCAGCTGACTCGACGCCATTGAATAGCCTTGCGCTACGTAATGGTTAATTTTACCTTCTGTGTGCAGCTGGGTAGCTAAGAGCAACAGCCGTAGAGCGCGTATAGGTCGTATAAATCTCAAATACTTTACAAATCTCAATATCTTTGCAAACAAAGTCTTAGGCACGTAGGCAACGTCGTTATCGTCGCCTATTAATACCAGTATTAATTCTACTACACCCCAAATAGCAAGCGTGAAATCTATTATGTTCCATAGGTATGTAAAATAATGCCGTCTTTGTCCTATTATTTTAATTATTGTTTCAAAACCATACAAACTCATGAAAAAATAATTGGCGACTCTATTGATATCACGCAAGTTCTTGTCATCAACTGAAAATTCAATAATGGTTGGGATGAGATTAAAAGACACAATAATATCCATTAAATATTCAAATTTGTCACTTATAGAAAGTCGGTAAATGCAATAATGAATTCTTTGTGACTTTTTCGGCCCAGGTATCCGCTTTCTTATTAATTTTCCTGTTGAACTCAGGAGGTATTTGTTGATGCGTTTATAATATTCTGGAATCTTGTTATATTCAATAATTTCGTTGGGATTAATGAAAGTTTTCCTATCCGAGGCGTTGCGATTCAGCTCGCATAGGAAATTGCAAGCACTGATGCTGAGCTCACCAGACACCAGCTGACGACAGAAGGACTTCCTTTGAACCACATGTACTCTGCTCTGTATATCATGTTCCAACTCCCGGCCCGGTGCCCTACTGTCCGAATATTCGCCGCTGCGATCACTTCTCCTACTTCGATATTTCCTATAAGTTTCATATGGATTATCAACTGTGGCGAAATCAACAACAGTTCTCCAGTTGCAACTAGCATAATAAGAATTATTTCGCATTTCCAAAAACTTTTCCGAGACTACGCGTTTAACTGCGGTCAAGGCGTTTGCCATTGCCGAAAGTTTCGCCCCACTGAATGTCCGCCTAACCAAAGATCGCAATGTTAACTGGCTGGCCACACCGTTAAAACATAGATTTAACACAACTAATCCACATGCATGGAACATTATTTTTTCCCCAATATCTTTTTTGTAATTTTTTATTGTTTTTGAAATTGTTGCTTCTTTTGCAAGGAGGGCCAACGATATTCCCATTATACCTCTTAATCCACCAATTCCTAGCAAAATTACATGATTTAAGGAGATTAAAGTTGTAAAGCCAAGCTTTTGAAACAAAAAGTGGAGCAGAACGATGACTAACATGCGTATAAGGTTGAGGACGATATAGAAAAATAATAAATTAATCCAATCTTGTCCATCAACTTCGACCCAACCTTGTTCAACGATTACCATACCAGCTATAAAAAAAACTATTGTATATGAGAAGTAACATGTTACTTCTGCAAACTCGAACAAAGGTGATTTCACGCTCGCTGAAATACATGAAATATTATCAGTAATTACGAGGCAAAATACTATTGTGGTAAGGATACCAGATATATGAAATATACGATCGCTGATGTAAAATGTTATATAGGTGGACATAAATATGGACATAATTTCGGTAATACCATCGTTGTATAAGTATGAAACACATAATACAGTGAGTTTTGCCATGGCGTACCCGAAAAGTGGACCAAGAATAAGCCCTTTAGCGAGAATCCAAAACACACCAAGTGCTACATAGCCATAACTGGCAATTAGCGCTGGATCTTCTGCGTAGCTCTTGAATAAACTAAAGAAGATGACAGCTAGACCATTGTTGAATAACGACTCCCCTTTAGCAGTGGCAATCAAATCAGGAGACACTTGGCTATCTTTGAATAGTGCGACGCCGGCCATCGCATCTGTGGTACTCATTATGGAACCAAACATTAGGCAAATCGGCGCTGTCCAACTCCCCCCATACAAGATGAGACCCATAAAAGAGATTATCATTGTTATAAAAATCTGATCAAACGAAGTTATCACTAATATCTGATTGAGGGATCGTCTAAACGAATGCATTTTCATATTCAGCGATGCATCAAGAATAACGACGGGCATGAATAATAATTGGATTCGCTTTGGTGTAATTTGGGAAATCCTTGAAAATTGATAATTTGCGTCCTTTAACTCTGTAATATTTTGCAAAAGCATTTTTGTACAAATTCCTAGCAATAACATGATAATGTTGTATGGGAGTTTGAAGCGTTTACATAGGGATCGTACCATGATACCTAGCATCAAAATGGCTGATGTTATTCCCACCACATGAGTGGTTGAACTATGGAAAGATTTGCCCGTAGTCCCTTCGGTCGACATGTTTTATTATATTATAATAATGTATTTCACTCAGCGTTCAGTTTTTCAATCTTTTAGGCTCTTCTTCTGTGCATATATAGTTAGACTAAAGTCCACCTCACACGGTTCGTTTTCTTTACAGTTAACTATATTAGATTGCAGAGCAATTCCATTTAAATTTGAAATGGGTATATAAGATTCCACGAAATAGTAAAAAGTAGATCAGTTAAAAACAGTGATACAGTATGTTCTAGAATATGTAGCTGTAGTGGAAACACAAAACTAATTTAACAATTTTCAGTTTAAATATAGCTTTTTTATAAAAATTCTAACTTTACTTGTATTGTAAAATTACTATCTACCTTAAAGATTAAAAATTACTATCTACCTTAGTAGCTTGTATAAATTTTTTTAATTTTTATGAATAATTAAACAATGTATTACGCAGTATACACCATGCCCCGGAATATAGTGACTTAATCAGGTACCCCCCCCCCCCCCCCCGTAGAATCTTTATGAGATTGTATGAAATTTGAAACATATATAGTTTGACCTAACTCCTCCTTAATGGGTGAATTATAGTTTATATTTTTGCTTTAGCTGCAAGGGTGCACAAGTCCTACTGCAGTAATTCTTCATTCAACCTTATATCCCAACAAAGACACAGCCTGTTGATGGTCTACGGTCAAGTATGTAAATCTGCCAAGTTTCAGCTTGAACCGATACCAATTAACGACATGAGAGAAGGGTTTCCCTTTCAGATATTTCGACCTCTAGCGGCAAACTGTAGAAGTGTAGATGGTGTACCCTCCCACAAAGAAGCAGCCAGTATCTAGTGCCTAGTACATATGCCAAGTTTCAGCTTAAACGAATTAAAATACGGGCATAGGGAAGGTTATCACATGCATACATAACGCCATCTAGCGGCAGACTGGAGAACTGCAGACCTATTGCTGACCCCACAACCACACCGGATGTGTTCTAGCACATATCTGACAAATTTCAGCATGAACGTATTATAAAACGGAATGGGACAATGATTTCACTTTGAGACATTTCGCCGTCTAGCGGCAGACTAGAGAACTGCAGACGGATTTGTCTCCTTTGAATGACAAAGCCAATGTTCTGGTACAAATCTGCGAAGTTTCAGCTTGAACCTATTAAAAGCAAATAAATAGGAGGACATTTATTGTTTAAACATGTAGCGCTTTAGCGGGAGACTGTTCAACTGATGGTGTCTGAAAGTCTCTAAAAACTCTCAACTTTTGGTCTTATTGATGCCTACAAATTTTCAACTCGACAGCTTTGAATCCGGCAAAGTTATTATCATGTCAAAACCGTAACGACGACAACTGAACTATTTGCCTGACCCAGATGGCCCTCCCCTAACAGTGTCAGTGCGCTAAGGCTGCGCCAACTTCGTGGCTCGCCCCGCAAATGTTAATAAACATGTCTTAACGCTATTTACTAACAATGACGTATATAGTTATACATTTATTATAGGAAGGGATCTAGGGGTCTTAACCTCGAATGATAAGTTTATTTTACCGAAAATAACTTATAACTTATTTTATAAATAACTTATTTTATTGGCGCATTTGTAGGACTAATCCCATCACATGCGTACTTTATAACCGGGTAGTGAAAAAAACCCAGCAGAAATACAGCTTGCCAACACATTGTTACTACGTATATAGTTGTATCATGGCCTTCGTAATATAATGAGATTGCCTTGGTTATATCTAACTAACTTTAAGCTCACATTCACCTGTTTTCATATTAAACTTTAATTAATTAATTAATTAATTAATTGCGTCTCATGATTGCACTGAACTTTTTTAACATAGTGCATATATTAGTACAGTATGTATAATATTTATTAACATTGTAGTAAAAAAACCTCCACTAATCATGTCAATACGAACCTGAACTAAAACCTAAAAGTCTAAAGAGTCAAACTCTGTGATGACGTAATCATCTACGTCATCATGACAATTGATGAGGTTCGATTGCGTCGAGTGGCGGCTGCCGTAATCTGAAGGCAAGGAGTAGTTCTCGGTGGACTCGGAGTATACACCCTGAGACCGGGTCTGATTCTCGGTTGCAGGCACTGGCTGATCCACAGCGCCGGACGCTAGTACTAGTCGGGACGTCTCCGTTTCTATAGAAACAGCCAATGGGATGTCGTCTTCACTGCGACATTGAATTTCACTTATTAGGAAATCTAAAGGGTCTTCGGATTCCAGTTGCTTAGCAACTTGAGGGGTGGACGACTTCGGAGGAGTCATAAACATGCGCCTCCTAGCGGCGCCAGGGGAAGGAGTCTCGTCCCTCATTGGCCGTTTTCTGGGCGTGGGCGTGTAGAGCGGGTCAACGGTTGCCAAGGTAACCGCGTGTGTGTCGGCGTAGTCTAGCAACGCGTTGTCGGGGGACGAGGCGGCGAGGAACACGCGAAGTAGGGCCTCGGCGTCGGGTTCGGCGCCGTGAGCATCGGGGACCGCTCGACCGAAGTAGTGCCGATGGAGGAAGTCGAGAGAGTAGAGGAGAGACATGGGAGGTCTGGAGGTGTAGGGGGAACCCGTGTCTGGGTTCACGAACGGCAGTCTAGGAGGCCACAACTCGTCTAAGGAAAGAATCGCTATAATCGCTATCTTTGTGTCCAAACAAAGTACATCCAAACCTAAATCGGAATCCTCTGAGAATCTCATCAATTCAGTTTGTAAGACAGGGAAGTCGAAATTGGCGCCGTTGTGCGCTAACAGACAAGCTGGTTGTGATTGTCGGCTTATAAATAGTTTTATTAAGGTGATGGCGTCCTTGTCTAGAGGAAGTTTCTCGTTTTCCACTAACACGTTGTTATCGAGTTTGGTTAGCGAATATGTTGCGTACAGACAGGGCTTCTCCGGGTCCATGCACAGAGTGAGTTTGTCTTTAACTCTCGGATTGGCTGTTAGCGAGGTGGTTGGATTAGAGGACATTACGAATCGGTTCACGCTGACCATGGATAGTTCGGTTGTGCGTGGTCGCGAGTTCTGGAGACCAGTCGTCTCCAAATCGAGGAAGATAAACGATTTGATCTTTCGAGCCATCTTCTGATCATGTACCTGGTACTGTTTCAGTGTTGACAGGATTACAGATATATCAGTATATGTGCAGAGGGTACCGTCAAGTGGTGAGATTTTGATAGGAGACCAATACAGCAATAATAATGAATGAGTTTCAAAAATTTGTTATGTGGTGGCGGGATATTTGAACTCATTTGGAAACTTGGAATTTCTGAATATTTCAAAAGTTTGCAGCCCAGTATGTGATATGTAAGTGAAATGGTAAGGTCTGAAAACCTTTCATTTGTCATAGATTCAAGGTACGGATGGATATTTTTAATTCTATTGGTACTGTACCCTTATGAATTTCATCCCAAAAAAATACACAGATCCGTAACAATTTTGAAAATTTCGTTGCGTTTTTTCGTCATGCACTGCACGTAGCCGAATATTTAATCCCTCATAACTTTTCAACCGATAAAAGATATTAAAAAACGGTTTCGATATTCAGAAAGCCCAGAAAATTATGTATCTCATAGATACTGCGCACCTAAACTCGACCATTCTGCAACAGAACCATTTTCTTAAATTTTATTTGTAAATAAAAAGCTAAAAAATATTGATTTTTTTTATCTTTTGGCCAATCATTTAATATTACATTCCTGAAAACCTATTACCTGTTCCCTCGATTGCAGTAAACCAAAATGTAAATCTTTTTATGGAGAATTCAAAAATAATCACCCCTGAGTAATAAACTGTAATGATACAGTAGATAATGAATTTGGGGTGAATTTCTCAGAATTAATAACCTCGATGGATTCTTAGATGTGAAATAACTGTAGCTAAATAGTATCTACCGGTAGTATCGAAAACTATTTGCAGCTGATTGTTGCCAAGACAAAATATAAGATAATTTCTATACCAGATGATCACTCTCAATAATAAAACTGTAACCTGTTCTATTGAATTCCGTTTATTGTTTTGGTTAGAATAACGTGCCACTGTAACCTGCTCATTTCCATAAATTGGTAGTTTAATATTGAGACTGAATATGAATACGTCGAGATTGGATTTTCATCCAGTTCCAACCGAAGTTCTTCACCTGACTTCCGGATCCAATTAGCAGAAATTATACACATGCTCAAGCAAGCCATCCTTGGAACTTAAGCTTATACGATCATACTATACATATTTCCTAATGACTGTCAAAGTTCGGTCAAAATTTTGGTCTTCTTCTTGGAGTTTACAAACAGACTAACACTTGAAGCTACCTGCTCCAATGAGCAGAGGAGCCCTTAAGCTACCTGTAGTGATTCTGGCAAAACTTGAAAATCAACAGCAAGCTTGACTGGATTTCCTCTACTTTTTGAAAAAGTAGGGGGTATTACCTTCACCCAATGCCCATCTTCACCCACCTTTATTAAGGAGTGTCTAAGGACATTCGTAGGACAAAATCAACCACTTTTATAAACAAGAATGGTGCAAATGTGTCTTCCTGAAGGACTCTCATAAAACTTCGAATGGATATGTGTCACCATCAGCAGTTGACACTAATGGAACTAATGTACAGTGGTCTGATAGCTGCAATGATTTCATTATTAGGAATCCAATATGCAGCAAATATACTGAACATACAGTACGTGGTCGAGAGTTTGAATCGAAGGCCTCAAAGTATTCAAAGCATTCATATAAAGAAGTCAACAAAGATAATAGCCAGACACGTCTGCCTTTCTTTTTGATTATCTTTATCTGCCTCTATCCTTCTAAGCGCCAGAATAAGCTCCATGCCAGGCACCGCGACCTTTACGGAACACATTTTGGTTCCTACGTAACATTCTCCTAACAGGGTCCTTGATGCGACCTAATATAATTATATTGTATAGCTTTGCAGCAACAGCAATCGATATCAATTTGATTCCACGAAAAGATCCGTAGGTTGTTAGCTTGCCCTTCTTTGGGGCGCAGGGACCAACTTACTTGTTTTAATTTCTTGTCGAAACTTTCTTTGTTCTATACATGTTCAATGATAGTGTGGTAAATGAGCTCCAAACACTCAGGATTTTTAAAGACCTCAGGGGAAAGCCATCTACTCCACTTTTGATGCTCTTTGCAGCAGCCTTGACTTCAGCAAAGAATATGTCACCAATGGGCATGTGTGTACAGACTCAGACACACGATGCATGTACAGTATCACAAAGTTATCAGACTTATATCCTGTCATTATTGTGAGCTTGAGGTGAAATGTAATTTCCTAAATTACATTTATATGAATTAATTACATTTTGAGTCATATCAGACGCCATAATGCATCACTATCTGAAACATCGACAATTTCACAGTATGATGCATAATAATTAATGTATAATAACGAATAAATAGTAGCTTGCGCTCAATAGTCGCTCACAATGCACCATAAAGAATACCACACCCCCACTCTTCGATTTTTTGTATTGAATACTATGTTTGTATCAACTATTTTGGTAGCTTATAAATCTCAAAATAATAAAGATAAGCCTATAAGTATTTTATACTGTAAATTTTCAATATAACATTTATTGAAATACACTTTGTGGTTCAAAAAAAATCCATTTGCAATCATTTTTTTCAAAAATACTTAGCTAACCGAAAAACAACTTTTCTTTCAAAGAACATTAATTTTTTCACAAAAAAGTTTAATTTTTTATTTATTGTTCTGTTTTATTTGACTCACCCACTTTTTGCAAAGTTAAAAAATATTCTGATACTCGTTCCTTTATTTGCACTCAACCACTCCGTTCCATACGGAACCATTTGGATCATGAAACCATTTAAATGCTACTTTTCAAGCAAATAATAAGGTCATACGAGGTTACGAGTTCCATACGGTTACGAGGATACTTAATCTTCATTCATTAATCATCAGATTCTTTGTCAGCTTCAGGTGGAACATGAACTTGGCACATATCTTCCAGAGACGAACTTCTGGGCCTATATCTTCTCGCATTCAAATAACCAGATAAATCTGTGGAAGCTCGGCCTTTCATTCTACGTTTTGCCGTCCCAAATTTGTTAATTTCAACAGTTTTTTCTGGAACTCTAAAAAGTTTAATGTCGTTTATATCCTCCTCTTTGAAAGTTAGTTTTTCCTCGTCGGAGAGAATCAAACAAGGCGCCTCGTACTGAGTTACTTTCCCATTGACAATACCGTGCATAAGAACCATCTGACCAGTGTCTGATTCAATGTGGTACTCTGTACCGTCTAGGAACACCACGGCAGCCGAAGACATAAATTCTTTCGTTTTTGATTCATTCCATAGCTGAGGCCATTTATCGATTAGCATTCGTCCTCCTTCGCGCATTGCACAGTTTTTCCATAACTTATTAATGAATGAAGCATCATTCTTGATAGCCTTAATAAGAATATCAGAAGGTACAAAGTAAAGTTCGCCTGGAGTTGTGGCAGTTGCCTTAGAACTACATGGAATGAATGAATAATCTGATTTCAGCACACCTTCGTCGTTCTTTGTAGACAAAGAATTCAGAAATTCCAGCTCACCAAGAATGCTGCCTACACTCTTTATTTGACCCCATTTCTGTTTTTGGTTCTCCATCGACACATCTACAAAACCGCTATTAATAATAAATATACCATTTGCAGGATGTGATTGATCCATAATTAAGTCATTCATTTTTAATTCAACTTTGATAAGATTCTCTCTAACAAGATCGAAATTGTTCTCTTGTCCTCGCAACCAACGTATAGATTCCAAAATAAATAAAGCCGTTGGTGGTTCCAGACTAGCAGGTATCTTGTTATATTTGTAATTATGTGTTTGTACAATTTGTTTGTATAATTTACGGTATTCGTAACGGTCTAAAGCGCCACCTTTCCACAACCCTTCAATTGCGTTAGCTTGTACGTCAATGAGAATTCTAGACGCTTGTCGAGTTTTTAAAGAGACAGCTATTCCTGGATAATTAACTTCGAGACTTTCTAATGACCGCTGCAAATCAAACTTATTTGCAGAAACATTCAATTTAAGCGCGTCTATAGTTATTTCATCCACGGTAATATCATTAAGCTTTACGACAGAGTATTCTTGGGCCTGTAATTGGGCATGCGCCATTTCAAAACCAATACTAAGTTTCTGGTTGATAAGGACCTTAAGGACGCCAAGAAGATAAATTACAATAGTTTTTATACCTCTAATGCATCGAAGAACCTTAAGAAACCGAAATACTCTCGCTAATACCACCCCTTCAAAGTGAATACATGATGTGATAATAGCCTCTCTTATAATATCAGCCAAGCAAATGATTAGCACAAGCATATCTAAATAATTCCAGCGTGAATTAAAATAATACTTTCTCTCACCAATAAGTCGAATAATAGATTCCAAGAAATAAATGGAATATAATGTATAATTGAGTCCAACAAATACATCTTGCCACTGTTCATTGCAAATCCCATATTTTGTAGTGAAAACAATTTCCACAACTGTAGGGACAATACTAATAAATATAATTACTTGTGTCATGTATTCAAACAAAGGAGAAGTTACAAGTTTATAGAAATATATCAATATTTTGTTTTGTGGTGCTGGTAATTTCCGTGTGTTGATACGGGAAAGCACAAGTACCAAATATTTTTCTATTTTGGGATAGATAGATCCTGCATCAAGGTGGTTAGCTATGCGTGCTGGATCAACAAGACAATCCCCGTCCATTGCAGCGTCTGATAAGGCCTTCAAATTGTACCACGCCGAGGCCCCTAGGGTGCCCGCCTTGTATTGGTGTTTGTAAGACATTTTTTGAACTTTTAGGAAGCGCCCGAGTGTATCCTTATAACCAACTTAGTGAGGTAAATGTAGAGTTACACAGTATATCTGAATTTTGCAAGATAATTATTATAAATATTATTATTATTATTAAATTATTATACCTAACAAATAGATTTACCAAATTTAAGATATTGTTTTAAGATAAAAAAAAATTGGCGAAATGAAGATATAAATTAGTAACTCTACTGCTGTTGACCAGGTTTGCTTCAATCCTGCGTGGTATTTCCAAATAAGGATCCCGAACCTCAATAATCTTTTCAACAAGGCGCCAATTAGCTTCAACACGATCTTTTTTACCCTTTATCTTATAAATTATAGATGCAGTTTTTCTCTGAATATTTTGGATAGTAACATGCATAGTATCCAAGCGGATATTGGAAATGACATTCATACCCATGTGGTGCATTATGGGACCGACAGTTGTTGCATTTATACAAAGAGTTAGTAGAACGATGCCCGCGCAATGAAACAGGATTCTACCCCCTATCTTATCCTGATATTCTTGATTATCTTGATTCGCCAGCTGAACTTCCAAACTGAGGACCAGTGAGACAGCACCCCGAAGGCCGCCCCACCATATTATTACGGCATCGTTAATTTTTAATCCGTAACCACATTTTACCAAAATTGGATACATGGATGACACAATGATTAATCGGACTACTATAATCACAGTGTAGAGGGCGGCAAGCCACAATAAATCCATAGCATATTTTTGACTGTCATAATTAGAAGGACGCCCGCGCACAGCAATCATAAGCCCAGCCAAAATGAAGACAAGCGTATTCGCCATGTACACAGCAATTTCCCAAAAATGATGCATTGAGCTTTCTACTGAAGGCGTGATACATGTTTTTTTTAGATTAACAACAACACCCAGGGTCACTGTGGCAATTACTCCTGAAACATTTAATAACCCGCTGATATAATACGTTAAATAAGCAGATACGACCGTTAACGACATTTCTATAATTCCATCGTCAAAAGTATTATCTAGAGCGAACACCGTTAAAGATCCCATAATATAACCGAGTATCGGTGACCCTATCGTCATTTTAACAGAAAATAAAAAAATGTGAAGAGCTGGGTTTGACCCTTCAAGTGTTTCATCCATATTCTTAAATATCTCAAAGAAGACAATAGCAGCACCATCATTCAGCAGTGATTCCCCTTCAATTATAGTTCCTAAAACCTTGGAAGCGCCGAGTTCTTTAAAAAGGGCGACAACAGCCACGGGGTCTGTGGCACTAAGCAATGAACCAAACATAAAACTGATACACCATGTTTCGTGTCCCTTTTTCCCATCTTTGGGCCAATCTTGCCAATAAGGAAACGCCACCTGGCAGAATAGGCCAGTTAATGTCGTAGCCAACGCCAACCCGAGAGTAGCCATCAACATCACTTGTCCAAAGCTTCGTCTTAATATATGCAGGTCAGGGGCGAATGCCGATTCAAAAATGAGAACCGGGAGGAATACATAGAGCATTGTATCTGGATCTACGCAAACCACTGAATTGATATATCCGTTCAAACTGCTAGTAGTTGCAGATGAAACAAGACCTATAACAACCCCAAAAACTAGAAGAAAAACAGTGTACGGAATAGCGAAATTCTTTAATAACGCACGTAGCACAACTCCTATAGTGATCATTATAAATAACGAAAACACAACCTCGTCGTTTTCATTCTCATCCCGCTCAACACAATATATATGCTCTTTATGATCATGATCATCCATTTTCTAGCTGCCTAACTACGTACGCTGTAAAGTTACCTGCAATACTTGATTGTACAAGTTAATATTTGTTATTTATACTGTATGCCTATTATTATAAAGCCAATAGAGAGAGAACAGCCCTCAGAGACGATGGTGGGCGATGTCGTTTTCAAAACAGAAAGAAAAGTTTTCAAAATAGTGGTACTTTTACAGGAAGACCAATATAATATTAGGACATTTAGTTGATATGGATATCCGGATCCGCGTAAACAAACATGTAACAAATAATAATTATTATTAACCATGTACAGTAGGCCAATCCAATCTTATTAAAAGCTATAAAAGCGTCAAAGATATATTTTTGTCTATCGCTGGGTATAATACTGGTATCACTGACCTACTGTAGGACTATACCTAAAATATCCGGCATTACTACTGTACACCTTGGGTATGTAGGCCTAACACTTTTTGACCAATTTTTTTCATATGAAATGGCTTTTATTGTGAGGTTTTTCGTTCTAGAACAAATATATATTTGACCTTCTGACAGTAAGATGGTAGTTGGTAGACCCTAATACCGGTATTGATTTTGTGTTAGCTGTACTAGAGTATTTATTAGCTAGTGAAAAAAATTAACATAGAAAATTAGGAAAAAAATGTTAACCAATTTTTTTTTCTGAAAATGGAGTTTATTCCAAAATAGTAACATTACTCAACGCCGTTAGCGTTAGTATTAACAGCGAGTTGTTATTTAGCACTTTACAACTTTAGAGGACATTACAGCATTGTATTGGTCTGTACATTTAGTATTGTATTTGGTGTTATTGTTTACGTGGTAACCCATGACGGCGTTAAGTAATGTCCACTTAACGTCGTCATTGGATCCACGTAAACAATAGGTGGAAATTTGCCTGACAGCCAGATAGGCCTACTGCATTACCTACCGGTAGGCGGGGTATAGCTATTAATAACCAGTAGGGCCTAGCTATATTATTATAACATGGCTCCAAATAAAGTATAAGCTAAGTTAAGATAAGATAAGATAATTTATGTTATTTTTACATTTATTTATTCAGCAACTAATATAATTTGTGCAGTTTCTATCACTTATAATGTATATGTACAATCATTTCGTAATGTTAAAATTTTGGAATAAAACTACATTCATACTTGTTGCAAAGTACTTTACAGTGTTCTGATCCTCGTGGCTTTATTTTCACTCACTCACTAACGTGTAACAAAGTGTTCGTGTAACAAAGCCACTCGTATCGTCACACTGTAAGGTGCTACTTTACACACAGGTACCC
>JAUCBJ010007999.1:0-16899 GCA_032718475.1 Nemertoderma westbladi
TTTTAAAGACCTCAGGGGGAACACCATCTACTCCACTGGCACGATTGGTCTTAATGCTCTTTGCAGCAGCCTTCACTTCTGCAAAGGAGATATCGCCAATGGGAATATCTGGGAGTACAGACTCAGACACTTTTACTTCTATAAAGTTATCAGGCAATACCCTGTCATTATTGAGGAGCTTTTCAAAGTGGGCTTTCCAACCATTGAGGCGATCGGCTGGTGATTCAGCCTTAACCTTGGTGGTTGGTTGGCTTTTCCGCCCAGTAAGCAGATTGATCGATTTCCATGCCTGGGATGATTGCCTGCTGTCGTCAGCATCATTGATGGCATCAACCTGTTGGTTTATTAGCTCCTGTAGATTAACAGAGTACTGCCTGTTCAGGGACCTAGATGCAGCTTTAACTGCATTCTTGGCCGCTGTAGTCTGTTTGAGTCGGGACTCTTTCTGCGCCTTATGAAGGTCATTTCGGCACTTCTGAATTTTGTTGTCAGTCCAGGGGGCCCTTTTCCTGTTTCGAGGGTATACAGGAACTGTTTCTGCAGCTGCTAACTTAACTGCTTCTGTAAAGGCAGTATAGCCCTCACAGTGATCTGCCGCCTCAGAGGCAAGAGCCTCATACCTGTTGCTCAGCTGTAGTGTGAAGCTGGATCTCACACTTGGCTGTTGCAACAGAGAGGACCAGTCATGCCGTGGCAAGGCAGATTTCGTTGTTCTGCTAGCACGCAGACTAAGTCTTACCTTGGCCACAATAAGGCGGTGATCACTGGAGAAGGGTCGAAGTGTAAATGCATTACAGTCTTGTATAGAGCTCCTGTATTTCCTACGAAACAGAATATGGTCTATCTGGGACTTGTGACCACTGGGTCCACTATGAGTCCATAGCTTTCCAGTTCGCTTCTTGAACTGGGTTCCAGCCGAAAACAATCCATTTCCAGAGATAAAATCCTGAAGATGGACAGAATTTCGGTTAACACTATTGCTATAGACCCAGGGCGATGTAGGTGATTGATGCAGACTTGCATTAAAGTCTCCCAGGAATGTTAAGAATGCATGCTGATCCACTCCATCAGTTGCTGCTTGTAGATTGTGGTAGAAATTTTCCACCTCCTCTACAGGGGCAACACTAGTTGGAGAGTAGCACACAATCAGAACCACCTTAGGAAACTTCTTAGCCAGTCTTCCAGAACATGAGAAGTGGCAACGGATGATGCGGTTAGAGATTTGGTCTATTTTGTCCAATGCTGCATGTGCAGTTGGATTCATCAATAGACCAATTCCACCATTGCCACTATCATCTGCTGACGCGAGGGCGAGTCGCCAACCGCCCCCCATGTCCTTAATCAGAACCTCATCAGTCAGTCATAGTCAAGGAGTAGTCAGGTAGTAGACCTAGTCAAGGAGTAGTCAGGTAGTAGACCTAGTCAAGGAGTAGTCAGGTAGTAGACCTAGTCAAGGAGTAGTCAGGTAGTAGACCTAGTCAAGGAGTAGTCAGGTAGTAGACCTAGTCAAGGAGTAGTCAGGTAGTAGACCTAGTCAACGATTAGTAGACCTAGTCAAGGATTAGTAGACCTAGTCAAGGATTAGTAGACCTAGTCAAGGACTAGTAGACCTAGTCTAGGACTAGTAGACCTAGTCAACGATTAGTAGACCTAGTCAACGATTAGTAGACCTAGTCAAGGACTAGTAGACCTAGTCAAGGATTAGTATACCTAGTCAAGGATTAGTAGACCTAGTCAAGGACTAGTAGACCTAGTCAAGGATTAGTAGACCTAGTCAAGGAGTAGTCAGGTAGTAGACCTAGTCAAGGACTAGTAGACCTAGTCAAGGATTAGTAGACCTAGTCAAGGACTAGTAGACCTAGTCAAGGAGTAGTCAGGTAGTAGACGTAGTCGAGGACTAGTAGACCTAGTCAAGGACTAGTAGACCTCGTCAAAGAGTAGTCAGGTAGTAGACCTCGTCAAGGACTAGTAGAAGTAGACCTAGTCAAGGACTAGTAGACCTAGTCAAGGATTAGTAGACCTAGTCAAGGACTAGTAGACCTAGTCAAGGAGTAGTCAGGTAGTAGACGTAGTCAAGGACTAGTAGACCTAGTCAAGGACTAGTAGACCTCGTCAAAGAGTAGTCAGGTAGTAGACCTAGTCAAGGATTGGTAGACCTAGTCAAGGATTAGTAGACCTAGTCAAGGAGTAGTCAGGTAGTAGACCTAGTCAAGGATTGGTAGACCTAGTCAAGGATTAGTAGACCTAGTCAAGGAGTAGTCAGGTAGTAGACCTAGTCAAGGACTAGTAGACCTAGTCAAGGATTAGTAGACCTAGTCAAGGAGTAGTCAGGTAGTAGACCTAGTCAAGGACTAGTAGACCTAGTCAAGGATTAGTAGACCTAGTCAAGGACTAGTAGACCTAGTCAAGGAGTAGTCAGGTAGTAGACCTAGTCAAGGATTGGTAGACCTAGTCAAGGATTAGTAGACCTAGTCAAGGAGTAGTCAGGTAGTAGACCTAGTCAAGGACTAGTAGACCTAGTCAAGGATTAGTAGACCTAGTCAAGGAGTAGTCAGGTAGTAGACCTAGTCAAGGACTAGTAGACCTAGTCAAGGATTAGTAGACCTAGTCAAGGAGTAGTCAGGTAGTAGACCTAGTCAAGGAGTAGTCAGGTAGTAGACCTAGTCAAGGAGTAGTCAGGTAGTAGACCTAGTCAAGGACTAGTAGACCTAGTCAAGGATTAGTAGACCTAGTCAAGGAGTAGTCAGGTAGTAGACCTAGTCAAGGAGTAGTCAGGTAGTAGACCTAGTCAAGGATTAGTAGACCTAGTCAAGGAGTAGTCAGGTAGTAGACCTAGTCAAGGACTAGTAGACCTAGTCAAGGATTAGTAGACCTAGTCAAGGAGTAGTCAGGTAGTAGACCTAGTCAAGGACTAGTAGACCTAGTCAAGGACTAGTAGACCTAGTCAAGGATTAGTAGACCTAGTCAAGGAGTAGTCAGGTAGTAGACGTAGTCAAGGACTAGTAGACCTAGTCAAGGAGTAGTCAGGTAGTAGACCTAGTCAAGGACTAGTAGACCTAGTCAAGGATTAGTAGACCTAGTCAAGGAGTAGTCAGGTAGTAGACCTAGTCAAGGATTAGTAGACCTAGTCAAGGAGTAGTCAGGTAGTAGACCTAGTCAAGGAGTAGTCAGGTAGTAGACCTAGTCAAGGAGTAGTCAGGTAGTAGACCTAGTCAAGGACTAGTAGACCTAGTCAAGGATTAGTAGACCTAGTCAAGGAGTAGTCAGGTAGTAGACCTAGTCAAGGACTAGTAGACCTAGTCAAGGATTAGTAGACCTAGTCAAGGAGTAGTCAGGTAGTAGACCTAGTCAAGGACTAGTAGACCTAGTCAAGGATTAGTAGACCTAGTCAAGGAGTAGTCAGGTAGTAGACCTAGTCAAGGATTAGTAGACCTAGTCAAGGAGTAGTCAGGTAGTAGACCTAGTCAAGGACTAGTAGACCTAGTCAAGGATTAGTAGACCTAGTCAAGGAGTAGCCAGGTAGTAGACCTAGTCAAGGATTAGTAGACCTAGTCAAGGAGTAGTCAGGTAGTAGACCTAGTCAAGGACTAGTAGACCTAGTCAAGGATTAGTAGACCTAGTCAAGGAGTAGTCAGGTAGTAGACCTAGTCAAGGATTAGTAGACCTAGTCAAGGAGTAGTCAGGTAGTAGACCTAGTCAAGGATTAGTAGACCTAGTCAAGGAGTAGTCAGGTAGTAGACCTAGTCAAGGATTAGTAGACCTAGTCAAGGAGTAGTCAGGTAGTAGACCTAGTCAAGGATTAGTAGACCTAGTCAAGGAGTAGTCAGGTAGTAGACCTAGTCAAGGACTAGTAGACCTAGTCAAGGATTAGTAGACCTAGTCAAGGAGTAGTCAGGTAGTAGACCTAGTCAAGGATTAGTAGACCTAGTCAAGGAGTAGTCAGGTAGTAGACCTAGTCAAGGACTAGTAGACCTAGTCAAGGATTAGTAGACCTAGTCAAGGAGTAGTCAGGTAGTAGACCTAGTCAAGGATTAGTAGACCTAGTCAAGGAGTAGTCAGGTAGTAGACCTAGTCAAGGACTAGTAGACCTAGTCAAGGATTAGTAGACCTAGTCAAGGAGTAGTCAGGTAGTAGACCTAGTCAAGGACTAGTAGACCTAGTCAAGGATTAGTAGACCTAGTCAAGGAGTAGTCAGGTAGTAGACCTAGTCAAGGACTAGTAGACCTAGTCAAGGATTAGTAGACCTAGTCAAGGACTAGTAGACCTAGTCAAGGATTAGTAGACCTAGTCAAGGACTAGTAGACCTAGTCAAGGATTAGTAGACCTAGTCAAGGAGTAGTCAGGTAGTAGACCTAGTCAAGGAGTAGTCAGGTAGTAGACCTAGTCAAGGAGTAGTCAGGTAGTAGACCTAGTCAAGGATTAGTAGACCTAGTCAAGGAGTAGTCAGGTAGTAGACCTAGTCAAGGACTAGTAGACCTAGTCAAGGATTAGTAGACCTAGTCAAGGAGTAGTCAGGTAGTAGACCTAGTCAAGGAGTAGTAGACCTAGTCAAGGACTAGTAGACCTAGTCAAGGACTAGTAGACCTAGTCAAGGACTAGTAGACCTAGTCAACGATTAGTAGACCTAGTCAAGGATTAGTAGACCTAGTCAAGGAGTAGTCAGGTAGTAGACCTAGTCAAGGACTAGTAGACCTAGTCAAGGATTAGTAGACCTAGTCAAGGAGTAGTCAGGTAGTAGACCTAGTCAAGGACTAGTAGACCTAGTCAAGGATTAGTAGACCTAGTCAAGGAGTAGTCAGGTAGTAGACCTAGTCAAGGAGTAGTAGACCTAGTCAAGGACTAGTAGACCTAGTCAAGGACTAGTAGACCTAGTCAAGGACTAGTAGACCTAGTCAACGATTAGTAGACCTAGTCAAGGATTAGTAGACCTAGTCAAGGAGTAGTCAGGTAGTAGACCTAGTCAAGGACTAGTAGACCTAGTCAAGGATTAGTAGACCTAGTCAAGGAGTAGTCAGGTAGTAGACCTAGTCAAGGACTAGTAGACCTAGTCAAGGATTAGTAGACCTAGTCAAGGAGTAGTCAGGTAGTAGACCTAGTCAAGGATTAGTAGACCTAGTCAAGGACTAGTAGACCTAGTCAAGGATTAGTAGACCTAGTCAAGGACTAGTAGACCTAGTCAAGGATTAGTAGACCTAGTCAAGGACTAGTAGACCTAGTCAAGGATTAGTAGACCTAGTCAAGGATTAGTAGACCTAGTCAAGGAGTAGTCAGGTAGTAGACCTAGTCAAGGACTAGTAGACCTAGTCAAGGATTAGTAGACCTAGTCAAGGAGTAGTCAGGTAGTAGACCTAGTCAAGGAGTAGTCAGGTAGTAGACCTAGTCAAGGACTAGTAGACCTAGTCAAGGATTAGTAGACCTAGTCAAGGAGTAGTCAGGTAGTAGACCTAGTCAAGGAGTAGTCAGGTAGTAGACCTAGTCAAGGACTAGTAGACCTAGTCAAGGAGTAGTCAGGTAGTAGACCTAGTCAAGGACTAGTAGACCTAGTCAAGGATTAGTAGACCTAGTCAAGGAGTAGTCAGGTAGTAGACCTAGTCAAGGACTAGTAGACCTAGTCAAGGATTAGTAGACCTAGTCAAGGAGTAGTCAGGTAGTAGACCTAGTCAAGGACTAGTAGACCTAGTCAAGGAGTAGTCAGGTAGTAGACCTAGTCAAGGACTAGTAGACCTAGTCAAGGATTAGTAGACCTAGTCAAGGAGTAGTCAGGTAGTAGACCTAGTCAAGGATTAGTAGACCTAGTCAAGGAGTAGTCAGGTAGTAGACCTAGTCAAGGACTAGTAGACCTAGTCAAGGATTAGTAGACCTAGTCAAGGAGTAGTCAGGTAGTAGACCTAGTCAAGGACTAGTAGACCTAGTCAAGGAGTAGTCAGGTAGTAGACCTAGTCAAGGACTAGTAGACCTAGTCAAGGATTAGTAGACCTAGTCAAGGAGTAGTCAGGTAGTAGACCTAGTCAAGGACTAGTAGACCTAGTCAAGGAGTAGTCAGGTAGTAGACCTAGTCAAGGACTAGTAGACCTAGTCAAGGATTAGTAGACCTAGTCAAGGAGTAGTCAGGTAGTAGACCTAGTCAAGGACTAGTAGACCTAGTCAAGGATTAGTAGACCTAGTCAAGGAGTAGTCAGGTAGTAGACCTAGTCAAGGACTAGTAGACCTAGTCAAGGAGTAGTCAGGTAGTAGACCTAGTCAAGGACTAGTAGACCTAGTCAAGGATTAGTAGACCTAGTCAAGGAGTAGTCAGGTAGTAGACCTAGTCAAGGATTAGTAGACCTAGTCAAGGAGTAGTCAGGTAGTAGACCTAGTCAAGGACTAGTAGACCTAGTCAAGGATTAGTAGACCTAGTCAAGGAGTAGTCAGGTAGTAGACCTAGTCAAGGACTAGTAGACCTAGTCAAGGATTAGTAGACCTAGTCAAGGAGTAGTCAGGTAGTAGACCTAGTCAAGGACTAGTAGACCTAGTCAAGGAGTAGTCAGGTAGTAGACCTAGTCAAGGACTAGTAGACCTAGTCAAGGATTAGTAGACCTAGTCAAGGACTAGTAGACCTAGTCAAGGATTAGTAGACCTAGTCAAGGATTAGTAGACCTAGTCAAGGACTAGTAGACCTAGTCAAGGATTAGTAGACCTAGTCAAGGACTAGTAGACCTAGTCAAGGATTAGTAGACCTAGTCAAGGATTGGTAGACCTAGTCAAGGACTAGTAGACCTAGTCAAGGACTAGTAGACCTAGTCAAGGAGTAGTCAGGTAGTAGACCTAGTCAAGGACTAGTAGACCTAGTCAAGGATTAGTAGACCTAGTCAAGGATTAATTATTATAATTTTCGATTGGCTAGCTACAGTAACCAGATTTTTGTAGTTTATCACCTTATCTTTTATATTAATCGAAAAATCATTAAGTCCTTCTATTAGGCCTGCCTAGTGTTGTTTCATAATTCATATTTTCGGACTAGCCCAAAACAATGATACCAAATTACCCATTTACATTCCGTTGGATAGGCCTACCCGGAATTTGGTATGATAATAATTCGACACTTTTTCTTACTGCTGTTATGGCACGATTCTTCCATTTTTATATCATTTAGCTACAGCAAGCTATTAAAAAGTATGACTTGATCACCTCCATGTATGACCAGACGCAAATCGATATAATTATAATGTTTTTGTCACTATATTCTAGGATATCAATGAGTATTTTTATATAACTTTTGAGTATTTTTATATAACTTTTGCTAACCATAATGTTGCTTTAATCGCACATTAATACAGTTTAATTTCATTTCATTTATTTTACTTAAACCTCTTTAATTAATACCTTTATTTAAGGTAAATACACGAAGTTAGAGGACTGCTACTCGAGCGTGGTGAAGGCTCTACATCACGCCTCGCTCTTTATGAACCACAAGTGCCGTATAGTTTACATAGAGGCGGCCCATCTGGAGCGGGATGCCCAGGAGACACAACCCGAGGTCTACCACCGGGCGTGGGGCGAGTTGTGTCGCTGTTCGGGGGTCATAGTGCCCGGGGGGTTTGGGGTCCGGGGCATCGAGGGCAAGGTCACGGCGATCCGTTGGGCCCGCGAGAAGGGGGTCCCCTTCTTGGGGGTCTGTCTCGGGTTGCAGGCCGCCGTGATCGAGTTCGCGCGGAACGTTCTCGGCATACGGAACGCCCACTCGGCCGAGTTCGGAACGGAGGAGTCGCGCAACGTGGTCATCGAGATGCCGGAACACAACCCCGAGGAAAAGGGGGGAACGATGCGGTTGGGGAGTAAGAGAACGGTCTTCCGGGAGGGCTCGGAGGAGTCGGTCGTTAGGAGGCTCTACATGCTGGCCGATAGCGTGGATGAGAGACATCGTCATCGGTTCGAGGTGGACCCCGATATGGTGGCCGAGTTGGAGAGTAAAGGAATGATGTTCGTAGGTGAGTCCTTGAAAATACTTATTTATTCTTAAATTGGTACCTTTTTTCGCTCTAATATTTAAAATCTATAATATTTTATATTATATACAGTATTACATATTCATATATATATTATATATAGTATATTATATATATATTTTATATATTATTTTTTCCCCTAGTTAAAACAGTAACCTATAGGATTGTCGGTCTTGATTCAGTGACGCCCAACACCCCGCACCCCCATATTTTTCTTATTAATCCTTATGGGGCCGTGCACAATGATGTCGCGCTTTTGTCCCCCCGCTGACTAAATTTAATAATTTGATTCGAATTAACTTAATATCTATGTAAAAAGGACCGCCAGCGAGATTCCATAGTATATGATATGGCTAAGCTGTGCGGCTAATTACCAATCAGTTAGTAAAGCAGTAGAAAAATTCGAAACCCTCAGGTGCGGAATTTTAAGTTAATGGAAATCATAGCATAGTTGTGGTTCACTTTCCTTTTTACATCGAATACTATCGTTTTAGGTCAGGATGAGTCGGCCCAGAGGATGGAGATAATGGAGTTGAAGGATCACCCGTACTTCGTTGGAACCCAGTTCCACCCAGAGTTCCTCTCCCGCCCCCACCAACCCAGCCCGCCCTACATGGGTCTCCTACTCGCTTCCGCCAACAAACTATCCAACTTCCTCGCCCACGGCTGCCGGATCTCTCCGGTCCCTTCCGAGTTCGGAAGCTACGGAAACGACCCCGGAAACTACGCCTCGGAAACAGGGTTATCTTCGGACGAGGAGATTAAAGAGATACACGGGTTAGTTCGATTTCAGTTAGTTCAATGATTTACAAAGGATCTCACAGAATATGATGCGATTTCTGTAATAAATAATAAATTTGTTATAATAGTATAAAGAAAATAAATAAATTATTTCTTTATTTAATTATAATTTACTAAATGGATGATTTCACGCAACACACAATACTTATACCTGTTTAACAAAGTAACTGGTTTCTATAGAACCACGAATGCAAGAATTAGTCTGGGACTTAGTTAGGAGAATTAGTCCGCTCTGAGAGTTAGTTAGGAGAATTAGTCCGTTCTGAGAGTTAGTTAGGATAATTAGTCCGCTCTGAGAGTTAGTTAGGATAATTAGTCCGCTCTGAGAGTTAGTTAGGAGAATTAGTCCGCTCTGAGAGTTAGTTAGGATAATTAGTCCGTTCTGAGAGTTAGTTAGGGGAATTAGTCCGCTCTGAGAGTTAGTTAGGAGAATTATTCCGCTCTGAGAGTTAGTTAGGGGAATTAGTCCGTTTTGAGAGTTAGTTAGGAGAATTAGTCCGCTCTGAGAGTTAGTTAGGATAATTAGTCCGCTCTGAGAGTTAGTTAGGATAATTAGTCCGTTCTGAGAGTTAGTTAGGGGAATTAGTCCGCTCTGAGAGTTAGTTAGGAGAATTATTCCGCTCTGAGAGTTAGTTAGGGGAATTAGTCCGTTTTGAGAGTTAGTTAGGAGAATTAGTCCGCTCTGAGAGTTAGTTAGGATAATTAGTCCGTTCTGAGAGTTACTTAGGGGAATTAGTCCGCTCTGAGAGTTAGTTAGGCGAATTGTTCCGCTCTGAGAGTTAGTTAGGATAATTAGTCCGCTCTGAGAGTTAGTTAGGAGAATTAGTCCGCTCTGAGAGTTAGTTAGGATAATTAGTCCGTTCTGAGAGTTAGTTAGGGGAATTAGTCCGCTCTGAGAGTTAGTTAGGAGAATTATACCGCTCTGAGAGTTAGTTAGGGGAATTAGTCCGTTTTGAGAGTTAGTTAGGAGAATTAGTCCGCTCTGAGAGTTAGTTAGGATAATTAGTCCGCTCTGAGAGTTAGTTAGGATAATTAGTCCGTTCTGAGAGTTAGTTAGGGGAATTAGTCCGCTCTGAGAGTTAGTTAGGAGAATTATTCCGCTCTGAGAGTTAGTTAGGGGAATTAGTCCGTTTTGAGAGTTAGTTAGGAGAATTAGTCCGCTCTGAGAGTTAGTTAGGATAATTAGTCCGTTCTGAGAGTTAGTTAGGGGAATTAGTCCGCTCTGAGAGTTAGTTAGGCGAATTGTTCCGCTCTGAGAGTTAGTTAGGGGAATTAGTCCGTTTTGAGAGTTAGTTGGGAGAATTAGTCCGCTCTGAGAATTAGTTAGGAGAATTAGTCCGCTCTGAGAGTTAGTTGGGAGAATTAGTCCGCTCTGAGAATTAGTTAGGGGAATTAGTCCGCTCTGAGAGTTAGTTAGGATAATTAGTCCGCTCTGAGAGTTAGTTTGGAGAATTAGTCCGCTCTGAGAGTTAGTTAGGATAATTAGTCCGCTCTGAGAGTTAGTTAGGATAATTAGTGCGTTCTGAGAGTTAGTTAGGGGAATTAGTCCGCTCTGAGAGTTAGTTAGGAGAATTATTCCGCTCTGAGAGTTAGTTAGGGGAATTAGTCCGTTTTGAGAGTTAGTTAGGAGAATTAGTCCGCTCTGAGAGTTAGTTAGGATAATTAGTCCGTTCTGAGAGTTAGTTAGGGGAATTAGTCCGCTCTGAGAGTTAGTTAGGCGAATTGTTCCGCTCTGAGAGTTAGTTAGGGGAATTAGTCCGTTTTGAGAGTTAGTTGGGAGAATTAGTCCGCTCTGAGAATTAGTTAGGAGAATTAGTCCGCTCTGAGAGTTAGTTGGGAGAATTAGTCCGCTCTGAGAATTAGTTAGGGGAATTAGTCCGCTCTGAGAGTTAGTTAGGATAATTAGTCCGCTCTGAGAGTTAGTTAGGAGAATTAGTCCGCTCTGAGAGTTAGTTAGGATAATTAGTCCGCTCTGAGAGTTAGTTAGGATAATTAGTGCGTTCTGAGAGTTAGTTAGGGGAATTAGTCCGCTCTGAGAGTTAGTTAGGAGAATTATTCCGCTCTGAGAGTTAGTTAGGGGAATTAGTCCGTTTTGAGAGTTAGTTAGGAGAATTAGTCCGCTCTGAGAGTTAGTTAGGATAATTAGTCCGCTCTGAGAGTTAGTTAGGATAATTAGTCCGTTCTGAGAGTTAGTTAGGGGAATTAGTCCGCTCTGAGAGTTAGTTAGGAGAATTATTCCGCTCTGAGAGTTAGTTAGGGGAATTAGTCCGTTTTGAGAGTTAGTTAGGAGAATTAGTCCGCTCTGAGAGTTAGTTAGGATAATTAGTCCGTTCTGAGAGTTACTTAGGGGAATTAGTCCGCTCTGAGAGTTAGTTAGGCGAATTGTTCCGCTCTGAGAGTTAGTTAGGATAATTAGTCCGCTCTGAGAGTTAGTTAGGAGAATTAGTCCGCTCTGAGAGTTAGTTAGGATAATTAGTCCGTTCTGAGAGTTAGTTAGGGGAATTAGTCCGCTCTGAGAGTTAGTTAGGAGAATTATACCGCTCTGAGAGTTAGTTAGGGGAATTAGTCCGTTTTGAGAGTTAGTTAGGAGAATTAGTCCGCTCTGAGAGTTAGTTAGGATAATTAGTCCGCTCTGAGAGTTAGTTAGGATAATTAGTCCGTTCTGAGAGTTAGTTAGGGGAATTAGTCCGCTCTGAGAGTTAGTTAGGAGAATTATTCCGCTCTGAGAGTTAGTTAGGGGAATTAGTCCGTTTTGAGAGTTAGTTAGGAGAATTAGTCCGCTCTGAGAGTTAGTTAGGATAATTAGTCCGTTCTGAGAGTTAGTTAGGGGAATTAGTCCGCTCTGAGAGTTAGTTAGGCGAATTGTTCCGCTCTGAGAGTTAGTTAGGGGAATTAGTCCGTTTTGAGAGTTAGTTAGGAGAATTAGTCCGCTCTGAGAGTTAGTTAGGATAATTAGTCCGCTCTGAGAGTTAGTTAGGATAATTAGTCCGTTCTGAGAGTTAGTTAGGGGAATTAGTCCGCTCTGAGAGTTAGTTAGGAGAATTATTCCGCTCTGAGAGTTAGTTAGGGGAATTAGTCCGTTTTGAGAGTTAGTTGGGAGAATTAGTCCGCTCTGAGAATTAGTTAGGAGAATTAGTCCGCTCTGAGAGTTAGTTTGGAGAATTAGTCCGCTCTGAGAGTTAGTTGGGAGAATTAGTCCGCTCTGAGAATTAGTTAGGAGAATTAGTCCGCTCTGAGAGTTAGTTGGGAGAATTAGTCCGTTCTGAGAGTTGTTAGGGGAATTAGTCCGCTCTGAGAGTTAGTTGGGAGAATTAGTCCGCTCTGAGAATTAGTTAGGAGAATTAGTCCGCTCTGAGAGTTAGTTTGGAGAATTAGTCCGCTCTGAGAGTTAGTTGGGAGAATTAGTCCGCTCTGAGAATTAGTTAGGAGAATTAGTCCGCTCTGAGAGTTAGTTGGGAGAATTAGTCCGCTCTGAGAATTAGTTAGGGGAATTAGTCCGCTCTGAGAGTTAGTTAGGATAATTAGTCCGCTCTGAGAGTTAGTTTGGAGAATTAGTCCGCTCTGAGAGTTAGTTAGGATAATTAGTCCGCTCTGAGAGTTAGTTAAGAGAATTAGTCCGCTCTGAGAGTTAGTTAGGATAATTAGTCCGTTCTGAGAGTTAGTTAGGAGAATTAGTCCGTTCTGAGAGTTAGTTAGGGGAATTAGTCCGCTCTGAGAGTTAGCTAGGGGAATTAGTCCGCTCTGAGAGTTAGTTAGGGGAATTAGTCCGCCCTGAGAGTTAGTTAGGGGAATTAGTCCGCTCTGAGAGTTAGTTAGGAGAATTAGTCCACTATGAGAGTTAGTTAGGAGAATTAGTCCGCTCTAAGAGTTAGTTAGGTGAATTTGTCCGTTCTGAGAGTTAGTTAGGGGAATTAGTCCGCTCTGAGAGTTAGCTAGGGGAATTAGTCCGCTCTGAGAGTTAGTTAGGGGAATTAGTCCGCTCTGAGAGTTAGTTAGGGGAATTAGTCCGCTCTGAGAGTTGTTAGGGGAATTAGTCCACTATGAGAGTTAGTTAGGAGAATTAGTCCGATCTAAGAGTTAGTTAGGAGAATTAGTCCGTTCTGAGAGTTAGTTAGGTGAATTAGTCCGCTCTGAGAGTTAGTTAGGGGAATTAGTCCGCTCTGAGAGTTAGTTAGGAGAATTAGTCCGTTCTGAGAGTTGTTAGGGGAATTAGTCCACTATGAGAGTTAGTTAGGAGAATTAGTCCGCTCTGAGAGTTAGTTAGGGGAATTAGTCCGTTCTGAAAGTTGTTAGGGGAATTAGTCCACTATGAGAGTTAGGAGAATTAGTCCGCTCTGAGAGTTAGTTATGAGAATTAGTCCGTTCTGAGAGTTGTTAGGGGAATTAGTCCGTTCTGAAAGTTGTTAGGGGAATTAGTCCACTATGAGAGTTAGTTAGGAGAATTAGTCCGCTCTGAGAGTTAGTTAGGAGAATTAGTCCGTTCTGAGAGTTAGTTAGGAGAATTAGTCCGCTCTGAGAGTTAGTTAGGGGAATTAGACCGTTCTAAGGGTTAGTTAGGAGAATTAGTCCGTTCTGAGAGCTAGTTAGGAGAATTAGTCCGCTCTGAGAGTTAGTTAGGGGAATTAGTCCGCTCTGAGAGTTAGTTAGGATAATTAGTCCGCTCTGAGAGTTAGTTAGGGGAATTAGTCCGCTCTGAGAGTTAGTTAGGAGAATTAGTCCGTTCTGAGAGTTGTTAGGGGAATTAGTCCGCTCTGAGAGTTAGTTAGGGGAATTAGTCCGCTCTGAGAGTTGTTAGGGGAATTAGTCCACTATGAGAGCTAGTTAGGAGAATTAGTCCATTCTGAGAGTTGTTAGGGGAATTAGTCCGCTCTGAGAGTTAGTTAGGGGAATTAGTCCGCTCTGAGAGTTGTTAGGGGAATTAGTCCACTATGAGAGCTAGTTAGGAGAATTAGTCCGCTCTGAGAGTTAGTTAGGAGAATTAGTCCGTTCTGAGAGTTGTTAGGGGAATTAGTCCGTTCTGAAAGTTGTTAGGGGAATTAGTCCACTATGAGAGTTAGTTAGGAGAATTAGTCCGTTCTGAGAGTTGTTAGTGGAATTAGTCCGTTCTGAAAGTTGTTAGGGGAATTAGTCCACTATGAGAGTTAGTTAGGAGAATTAGTCCGCTCTGAGAGTTAGTTAGGAGAATTAGTCCGTTCTGAGAGTTGTTAGGGGAATTAGTCCGTTCTGAAAGTTGTTAGGGGAATTAGTCCGCTCTGAGAGTTAGTTAGGAGAATTAGTCCGCTCTGCGAGTTAGTTAGGGGAATTAGTCCGCTCTGAGAGTTAGTTAGGAGAATTAGTCCGTTCTGAGAGTTAGTTAGGAGAATTAGTCCGCTCTGAGAGTTAGTTAGGGGAATTAGACCGTTCTAAGGGTTAGTTGGGAGAATTAGTCCGTTCTGAGAGCTAGTTATGAGAATTAGTCCGCTCTGAGAGTTAGTTAGGGGAATTAGTCCGCTCTGAGAGTTAGTTAGGATAATTAGTCCGATCTGAGAGTTAGTTAGGGGAATTAGTCCGCTCTGAGAGTTAGTTAGGAGAATTAGTCCGTTCTGAGAGTCAGTTAGGAGAATTAGTCCGCTCTGAGAGTTAGTTAGGGGAATTAGACCGTTCTAAGGGTTAATTAGGAGAATTAGTCCGTTCTTAGAGTTGTTAGGGGAATTAGTCCGCTCTGAGAGTTAGTTAGGGGAATTAGTCCGCTCTGAGATTTGTTAGGGGAATTAGTCCACTATGAGAGCTAGTTAGGGGAATTAGTCCGCTCTGAGAGTTAGTTAGGAGAATTAGTCCGTTCTGAGAGTTAGTTAGGTGAATTAGTCCGTTCTGAGAGTTGTTAGGGGAATTAGTCCGCTCTGAGAGTTAGTTAGGAGAATTAGTCCGTTCTGAGAGTTGTTAGGGGAATTAGTCCACTATGAGAGTTAGTTAGGAGAATTAGTCCGCTCTAAGAGTTAGTTAGGAGAATTAGTCCGTTCTGAGAGTTAGTTAGGTGAATTAGTCCGCTCTGAGAGTTAGTTAGGGGAATTAGTCCGCTCTGAGAGTTAGTTAGGAGAATTAGTCCGTTCTGAGAGTTGTTAGGGGAATTAGTCCACTATGAGAGTTAGTTAGGAGAATTAGTCCGCTCTGAGAGTTAGTTAGGGGAATTAGACCGTTCTAAGAGTTAGTTAGGTGAATTAGTCCGTTCTGAGAGCTAGTTAGGGGAATTAGTACGCTCTGAGAGTTAGTTAGGAGAATTAGTCCGCTCTGAGAGTTAGTTAGGGGAATTAGACCGTTCTAAGGGTTAGTTAGGAGAATTAGTCCGTTCTGAGAGCTAGTTAGGGGAATTAGTTCGCTCTGAGAGTTAGTTAGGAGAATTAGTCCGTTCTGAGAGTTGTTAGGGGAATTAGTCCGCTCTGAGAGTTAGTTAGGGGAATTAGTCCGCTTTGAGAGTTAGTTAGGAGAATTAGTCCGCTCTGAGAGTTAGTTGAGAGAATTAGTCCGCTCTGAGAATTACTTAGGGGAATTAGTCCGCTCTGAGAGTTTTTATTTATTTTCTTGTAAATATTTTTGTTCCCATTTACCCGTAGGGCGTTTATGCGAACCCATAAAGTGATGAGCCTGCCTCGCGCTGATGCCGACGATTCGTCCACCAGTTCGTCGCCTCCCGAGTTCATTTGTAAAGACGAGTTAGTGGCCGGAGATCAATCCCAGTAATCTCATACTACCTCGGACGTTAAAGCTAAACAACTGGATCAATGAGATAACTAAACAAACAGCAATAAACTGCCGAACCGTTTATAAACCCATTTTTAGTCTAAAACTTTTTTAATTTTTATTATAATGTTAGAATGAAGTAAATAAATACGTATCTGCGCCAAAAAAAAATATCATATTATGTAGTAAATGTAAAAAATGTTGGTGTCTCAGCTTGCAGATAGTTTGTCATTGTTTTGGTATTTGATAATTTGGCGATATCAGTTCGATTATACATTTTGTAATTGGTGACAAAACCGTAAGTTTGACCCAGAATTTTATTTAAACACGAATGAATGGAGTTTTATTATAGGTTTTTACTTAATATATTTAATTTTAGTAAAGTGCATATTGCATACTGTACGTTCATATTTGTTTATCTGTGAGCTGAGCATATAGTCAATGCTAGCATATCCGAAGTTGCTGATCCTTTGTTCACCGTGGTCGCAGGTCTGTTTGAAATTCTCTGCTGAACTTAATTTCGCGAATTTTTTAGTTTTGTAATCACTATATTAAATTAGAACTGTCCCAAATATTGTATTTAAAAAAATATATAAATTTGTTGCCTATAATCGTTGATTTTTTCCAGCTATACCATTCATTAGCCACAATGTAATATTATTTTAAAAGGAAAGCAGCTTGTTCAATCATTGTAGATTGTCCCCAGCTGTTTTACAGAAAGTCTCTTTAAGTCAATACCTAGCAAATCAAGTGGCAGTTTAACCCAATAGCGAAAGGATAAATAAATACAGGGCTATGTGCAATACATCGTTACTTTACTTTTAGTCGAATTATTATTAATTTGCTTTGATTATCTTCCATTTCCTATGTTTCAATGTATGCAGTGTTTGACCCAGTTCATGGAGTTTATATTTTCTGTGATATTAATTATTATAATATGTTAAATAGTAATATACTCGGTAAATTAATGTATTAAATTAAAAAGCGTTTACAATTAATTTATTTAACAATTAACAACCCCCCCCCCCCCCCCCCCCCCGCCCCAGTTTGGGCCCATCCATTTATAGTATTTAATTAAACATTAAAATAATTATAAAATATAATTAAACGATTACTTAATGTTGAATGCAGAATGCAACACTTAATGTATATGTCAACTGTCTGCCCCCCCCCCCCCCCCCCCCTCTATTGAGCTGCACAACTACGGTATACAATATAATAATATTAAATCGCACCAGGGATCCAGTTGAGAGACTGATGTGGGTACCAAAATGGATTCCGTAAAATGAAACTTCTGGAAATTATTGCAGCTATCAGATCAATGTTCAATGGTTCCACAACATTTGTATCTACTGGCTGATGGTGGTGACACAGATCCATTCGAAATCTTATGGCG
>JAUCBJ010008000.1:0-22570 GCA_032718475.1 Nemertoderma westbladi
CTAGATATTTTTTTTATTTTGTTCTCAAGGGTTTGATGATTTCGATGTTGATACAGTTCCTATTGTAATAGCCAATAGTAGTGACTCGAACTCCCTGGTCGCCATGGCGAAAAAGTCTCGTATAATAATCAACTGCGTGGGTCCATTCCGTCACCACGGTGAACCGGTTGTGGAGGCATGCGTGGACTACCACTGTCATTACGTTGATATTAGTGGTGAACCCGAGTTTATGGAGAGAATGGAATGGAAGTACAATAGGTTGGTATTTATAGAGCTCGGAAGTACAATAGGTTGGTATTTATAGAGCTCGGAAGTACAATAGGTTGGTATTTATAGAGCTCGAGAAGTACAATAGGTTGGTATTTATAAAGCTCGGAAGTACAATAGGTTGGTATTTATAGAGCTCGGAAGTACAATAGGTTGGTATTTATAGAGCTCGGAAGTACAATAGGTTGGTATTTATAGAGCTCGGAAGTACAATAGGTTGGTATTTATAGAGCTCGGAAGTACAATAGGTTGGTATTTATAGAGCTCGGAAGTACAATAGGTTGGTATTTATAGAGCTCGGAAGTACAATAGGTTGGTATTTATAGAGCTCGGAAGTACAATAGGTTGGTATTTATAGAGCTCGGAAGTACAATAGGTTGGTATTTATAGAGCTCGGAAGTACAATAGGTTGGTATTTATAGAGCTCGGAAGTACAATAGGTTGGTATTTATAAAGCTCGGAAGTACAATAGGTTGGTATTTATAGAGCTCGGAAGTACAATAGGTTGGTATTTATAGAGCTCGGAAGTACAATAGGTTGGTATTTATAGAGCTCGGAAGTACAATAGGTTGGTATTTATAGAGCTCGGAAGTACAATAGGTTGGTATTTATAGAGCTCGGAAGTACAATAGGTTGGTATTTATAGAGCTCGGAAGTACAATAGGTTGGTATTTATAGAGCTCGGAAGTACAATAGGTTGGTATTTATAGAGCTCGGAAGTACAATAGGTTGGTATTTATAGAGCTCGGAAGTACAATAGGTTGGTATTTATAGAGCTCGGAAGTACAATAGGTTGGTATTTATAGAGCTCGGAAGTACAATAGGTTGGTATTTATAGAGCTCGGAAGTACAATAGGTTGGTATTTATAGAGCTCGGAAGTACAATAGGTTGGTATTTATAGAGCTCGGAAGTACAATAGGTTGGTATTTATAGAGCTCGGAAGTACAATAGGTTGGTATTTATAGAGCTCGGAAGTACAATAGGTTGGTATTTATAGAGCTCGGAAGTACAATAGGTTGGTATTTATAGAGCTCGGAAGTACAATAGGTTGGTATTTATAGAGCTCGGAAGTACAATAGGTTGGTATTTATAGAGCTCGGAAGTACAATAGGTTGGTATTTATAGAGCTCGGAAGTACAATAGGTTGGTATTTATAGAGCTCGGAAGTACAATAGGTTGGTATTTATAGAGCTCGGAAGTACAATAGGTTGGTATTTATAGAGCTCGGAAGTACAATAGGTTGGTATTTATAGAGCTCGGAAGTACAATAGGTTGGTATTTATAGAGCTCGGAAGTACAATAGGTTGGTATTTATAGAGCTCGGAAGTACAATAGGTTGGTATTTATAGAGCTCGGAAGTACAATAGGTTGGTATTTATAGAGCTCGGAAGTACAATAGGTTGGTATTTATAGAGCTCGGAAGTACAATAGGTTGGTATTTATAGAGCTCGGAAGTACAATAGGTTGGTATTTATAGAGCTCGGAAGTACAATAGGTTGGTATTTATAGAGCTCGGAAGTACAATAGGTTGGTATTTATAGAGCTCGGAAGTACAATAGGTTGGTATTTATAGAGCTCGGAAGTACAATAGGTTGGTATTTATAGAGCTCGGAAGTACAATAGGTTGGTATTTATAGAGCTCGGAAGTACAATAGGTTGGTATTTATAGAGCTCGGAAGTACAATAGGTTGGTATTTATAGAGCTCGGAAGTACAATAGGTTGGTATTTATAGAGCTCGGAAGTACAATAGGTTGGTATTTATAGAGCTCGAATGAAGTACAATAGGTTGGTATTTATAGAGCTCGGAAGTACAATAGGTTGGTATTTATAGAGCTCGGAAGTACAATAGGTTGGTATTTATAGAGCTCGAATGAAGTACAATAGGTTGGTATTTATAGAGCTCGGAAGTACAATAGGTTGGTATTTATAGAGCTCGGAAGTACAATAGGTTGGTATTTATAGAGCTCGGAAGTACAATAGGTTGGTATTTATAGAGCTCGGAAGTACAATAGGTTGGTATTTATAGAGCTCGGAAGTACAATAGGTTGGTATTTATAGAGCTCGGAAGTACAATAGGTTGGTATTTATAGAGCTCGGAAGTACAATAGGTTGGTATTTATAGAGCTCGGAAGTACAATAGGTTGGTATTTATAGAGCTCGGAAGTACAATAGGTTGGTATTTATAGAGCTCGGAAGTACAATAGGTTGGTATTTATAGAGCTCGGAAGTACAATAGGTTGGTATTTATAGAGCTCGGAAGTACAATAGGTTGGTATTTATAGAGCTCGGAAGTACAATAGGTTGGTATTTATAGAGCTCGGAAGTACAATAGGTTGGTATTTATAGAGCTCGGAAGTACAATAGGTTGGTATTTATAGAGCTCGGAAGTACAATAGGTTGGTATTTATAGAGCTCGGAAGTACAATAGGTTGGTATTTATAGAGCTCGGAAGTACAATAGGTTGGTATTTATAGAGCTCGGAAGTACAATAGGTTGGTATTTATAGAGCTCGGAAGTACAATAGGTTGGTATTTATAGAGCTCGGAAGTACAATAGGTTGGTATTTATAGAGCTCGGAAGTACAATAGGTTGGTATTTATAGAGCTCGGAAGTACAATAGGTTGGTATTTATAGAGCTCGGAAGTACAATAGGTTGGTATTTATAGAGCTCGGAAGTACAATAGGTTGGTATTTATAGAGCTCGGAAGTACAATAGGTTGGTATTTATAGAGCTCGGAAGTACAATAGGTTGGTATTTATAGAGCTCGGAAGTACAATAGGTTGGTATTTATAGAGCTCGGAAGTACAATAGGTTGGTATTTATAGAGCTCGGAAGTACAATAGGTTGGTATTTATAGAGCTCGGAAGTACAATAGGTTGGTATTTATAGAGCTCGGAAGTACAATAGGTTGGTATTTATAGAGCTCGGAAGTACAATAGGTTGGTATTTATAGAGCTCGGAAGTACAATAGGTTGGTATTTATAGAGCTCGGAAGTACAATAGGTTGGTATTTATAGAGCTCGAATGGAAGTACAATAGGTTGGTATTTATAGAGCTCGGAAGTACAATAGGTTGGTATTTATAGAGCTCGGAAGTACAATAGGTTGGTATTTATAGAGCTCGGAAGTACAATAGGTTGGTATTTATAGAGCTCGGAAGTACAATAGGTTGGTATTTATAGAGCTCGGAAGTACAATAGGTTGGTATTTATAGAGCTCGGAAGTACAATAGGTTGGTATTTATAGAGCTCGGAAGTACAATAGGTTGGTATTTATAGAGCTCGGAAGTACAATAGGTTGGTATTTATAGAGCTCGGAAGTACAATAGGTTGGTATTTATAGAGCTCGGAAGTACAATAGGTTGGTATTTATAGAGCTCGGAAGTACAATAGGTTGGTATTTATAGAGCTCGGAAGTACAATAGGTTGGTATTTATAGAGCTCGGAAGTACAATAGGTTGGTATTTATAGAGCTCGGAAGTACAATAGGTTGGTATTTATAGAGCTCGGAAGTACAATAGGTTGGTATTTATAGAGCTCGGAAGTACAATAGGTTGGTATTTATAGAGCTCGGAAGTACAATAGGTTGGTATTTATAGAGCTCGGAAGTACAATAGGTTGGTATTTATAGAGCTCGGAAGTACAATAGGTTGGTATTTATAGAGCTCGGAAGTACAATAGGTTGGTATTTATAGAGCTCGGAAGTACAATAGGTTGGTATTTATAGAGCTCGGAAGTACAATAGGTTGGTATTTATAGAGCTCGGAAGTACAACGGGTTGGTATTTATAGAGCTCGGAAGTACAATGGGTTGGTATTTATAGAGCTCGGAAGTACAATAGGATGGTATTTATAGAGCTCGGAAGTACAATAGGTTGGTATTTATAGAGCTCGGAAGTACAATAGGTTGGTATTTATAGAGCTCGAATGGAAGTACATTATGTTGGTATTTATAGAGCTCGGAAGTACAATAGGTTGGTATTTATAGAGCTCGCAAGTACAATAGGTTGGTATTTATAGAGCTCGGAAGTACAATAGGTTGGTATTTATAGAGCTCAAATGGAAGTACATTATGTTGGTATTTATAGAGCTCGGAAGTACAATAGGTTGGTATTTATAGAGCTCGCAAGTACAATAGGTTGGTATTTATAGAGCTCGGAAGTACAATAGGTTGGTATTTATAAAGCTCGGAAGTACAATAGGTTGGTATTTATAGAGCTCGGAAGTACAATAGGTTGGTATTTATAGAGCTCGGAAGTACAATAGGTTGGTATTTATAGAGCTCGAATGGAAGTACATTATGTTGGTATTTATAGAGCTCGGAAGTACAATAGGTTGGTATTTATAGAGCTCGGAAGTACAATAGGTTGGTATTTATAGAGCTCGGAAGTACAATAGGTTGGTATTTATAGAGCTCGGAAGTACAATAGGTTGGTATTTATAGAGCTCGAATGGAAGTACATTATGTTGGTATTTATAGAGCTCGGAAGTACAATAGGTTGGTATTTATAGAGCTCGGAAGTACAATAGGTTGGTATTTATAGAGCTCGGAAGTACAATAGGTTGGTATTTATAGAGCTCGGAAGTACAATAGGTTGGTATTTATAGAGCTCGGAAGTACAATAGGTTGGTATTTATAAAGCTCGGAAGTACAATAGGTTGGTATTTATAGAGCTCGGAAGTACAATAGGTTGGTATTTATAGAGCTCGGAAGTACAATAGGTTGGTATTTATAGAGCTCGGAAGTACAATAGGTTGGTATTTATAAAGCTCGGAAGTACAATAGGTTGGTATTTATAGAGCTCGGAAGTACAATAGGTTGGTATTTATAAAGCTCGGAAGTACAATAGGTTGGTATTTATAAAGCTCGGAAGTACAATAGGTTGGTATTTATAGAGCTCGGAAGTACAATAGGTTGGTATTTATAAAGCTCGGAAGTACAATAGGTTGGTATTTATAGAGCTCGGAAAGTACAATAGGTTGGTATTTATAGAGCTCGGAAGTACAATAGGTTGGTATTTATAGAGCTCGGAAGTACAATAGGTTGGTATTTATAGAGCTCGGAAGTACAATAGGTTGGTCATTTATATAGCTCGGAAGTACATTATGTTGGTATTTATAGAGCTCGGAAGTACAATAGGTTGGTATTTATAGAGCTCGGAAGTACAATAGGTTGGTATTTATAAAGCTCGGAAGTACAATAGGTTGGTATTTATAGAGCTCGGAAGTACAATAGGTTGGTATTTATAGAGCTCGGAAGTACAATAGGTTGGTATTTATAAAGCTCGGAAGTACAATAGGTTGGTATTTATAGAGCTCGGAAGTACAATAGGTTGGTATTTATAGAGCTCGGAAGTACAATAGGTTGGTATTTATAGAGCTCGGAAGTACAATAGGTTGGTATTTATAGAGCTCGGAAGTACAATAGGTTGGTATTTAAGAGCTCGGAAGTACAATGGGTTGGTATTTATAGAGCTCGGAAGTACAATAGGTTGGTATTTATAGAGCTCGGAAGTACAATGGGTTGGTATTTATAGAGCTCGGAAGTACAATAGGTTGGTATTTATAGAGCTCGGAAGTACAATGGGTTGGTATTTATAGAGCTCGGAAGTACAATGGGTTGGTATTTATAGAGCTCGGAAGTACAATAGGATGGTATTTATAGAGCTCGGAAGTACAATGGGTTGGTATTTATAGAGCTCGGAAGTACAATGGGTTGGTATTTATAGAGCTCGGAAGTACAATGGGTTGGTATTTATAGAGCTCGGAAGTACAATGGGTTGGTATTTATAGAGCTCGGAAGTACAATAGGTTGGTATTTATAGAGCTCGGAAGTACAATAGGTTGGTATTTATAGAGCTCGGAAGTACAATAGGTTGGTATTTATAGAGCTCGGAAGTACAATGGGTTGGTATTTATAGAGCTCGGAAGTACAATAGGTTGGTATTTATAGAGCTCGAAAGTACAATGGGTTGGTATTTATAGAGCTCGGAAGTACAATGGGTTGGTATTTATAGAGCTCGGAAGTACAATGGGTTGGTATTTATAGAGCTCGGAAGTACAATAGGTTGGTATTTATAGAGCTCGAATGGAAGTACAATAGGTTGGTATTTATAGAGCTCGGAAGTACAATAGGTTGGTATTTATAGAGCTCGGAAGTACAATGGGTTGGTATTTATAGAGCTCGGAAGTACAATAGGTTGGTATTTATAGAGCTCGAATGGAAGTACAATAGGTTGGTATTTATAGAGCTCGAATGGAAGTACAATAGGTTGGTATTTATAGAGCTCGGAAGTACAATAGGTTGGTATTTATATAGCTCGGAAGTACAATAGGTTGTATGCTGTTCCTCCACTTTTTGTTTATAAGAATGTAATCCAGCTGTGCTCTTGCTACATTTAGGGTATTGAAAGGTCCACAGCTTATTCATTCCCCTTACTCTTTTCGAATGTGGTGTTTGTTGGTATCAATTTACATTCTTCCATTAGGTCAGGTCTAAGAGTATAATCACCGACTTCTGTCCGAACTGGTGTTATACTATAGGTGTAGCCCTTGGTGTCACATCCAACAATGACTTTAACATTGTGTTTCGGAATGTCCTTTATAAGTCCAGTCAGTTCTTCATAAAACTTGACTGCTTGTTCTGGCTCTGAGGCATTGGTTGGACTGTAGCAACATATAACTGTTGCCTTAGGATTTCCATCAAATGTTGCAATCATAACCCTAAAATTTATAGTCGATTCTGTTTAGGGTCTGAAGTGCTAATGGGCTATATCTTCTGCATCGTATGAACTCAAAAGAGAAGAATGGAAGTTCAATAGGTTTTTGTTCTTTTTGTGGAATTTCTGGAGCTACTTAAATAAATATGTCAGTGAAATTGAATAAGGAAATAATATAATATTCTAGAATAGGGATGTCCCGGAATTCCGTTCCGGCCGGAATTCCGGCGGTTTTTGCCCGATTCCGGTTCCAGCCGGAATTGCCGGAATGGGGTCAATTCCGGCCGGAATTTTACCGGAATTGCTAAGTTCCTATCTAGTTTGATAGTTGCACATTTTGCACGTTGATATGTAACATATTTCCAAAAACATTCCACCTGGTAATCAAACTAAAATGGTCCCACCATCTGTAACACCACTTAAGTAGTATTCATATACAATTCACAATAACCATCATAATTTACATTAACTAATGAAATGCATCAATATGCCCGTGCCCCACTGGTCAGAATGTCAAAATGAATGCCTCATTGCTCCATAGGTAACACAAGTCATGAGTCATTTGATAAAAAATATAAGATGCATCTCACATTTACTGCATATTTATACCCAAAGTAACCAATCACAGGCCTCTTGCCGGATATAACATAACACATGAGTCATGTGTCAAAAGATGGAACATGGGACATAATCACTTTCGTCTCCTTGGTCGTAACTTACGATTTACCAGTGGAGACGCTCCCATTGAAACCAACGTGTTCCATAATTTATTCTGACTAAGACTTTCTAAGACTTACCAGTGGAGCACGGGCCTTAAATAGTGGTTTTTTCAATTTGCTTTTTACAATTTGTTTATAAAATGGCGTTTTTAGATTGATCTTACACTATTTTACATTGATTTTATATTATTTTATATTAATTATTAAATAATATGATAATATTATGATGGGTATTATCTCGTCCAACGTAACATATAGAATGACCCCTAAAGATTTGCAGCTTATTTCCATGCGGGTCCTTTATGTTACTTGGTTACAAATACAATATTACACAAATACAATTACTACTCTAACTTAAAACTAATATAAAACGTTATTACAATACGTACAGGTCTTGCGTCGTAGGTGCTTCATAATATAGTAGTTTTGTTTCTATTTACAGCAAATCCATTTCTTACCATAAATCTATTTATTCCCAGCAATAATTAAACTGTAACATGTGATGTACTATTGGCCTCTTTTATTGTTTTGGTTCAAATAACATGTCACTGTAACATGCTCCTTTCCCTTAAAGACACCAGGATATTGCACCAAAGGACCTACCTAATGACGCGAAACCATAGGTTTTTGTTTAACGTAGGTTTTTAGGAGTCTAAATGCTAATAACCTAACTTTTGGCCAAAGTTATAGATTTTAGAAAAATTTTTATTGAATTCCCTGTCGTTCAATGCCGAAGTACCATCCCGTCCCCTTAACGACCCAGGCCATTCTCCACTCCACCCACTTTAATTCCCCCCAAGGTTCTGATTCCTTTCATTATCAAACTTAGCTGTTCTGTAGAAATTAAAAAAAATCATTTGTTTCACACAAAATTGTAAAGTTTCATGGGTCATTTAGTGTATTTCACTAATTATAGAAAATTCCGGTTCCGGCCGGAATTCCGGCCGGAATATTCCGGCATGTTGAATTCCGGTTCCGGTTCCGGCCGGAATCAAAATATCGATTCCGGGACATCCCTATTCTAGAACATTGCTCTACTTTTTTTTATTGTTGGTATTCTTATTATTATTATTATTTTTCCGTTTTTTTTTAGTCGCGCTAGTGATAATGGCGTTTATATCGTCTCCGCCTGCGGATTCGACTCGATTCCCGCTGAGATGGGAGTGGTTCATCTCAAGAAGGCATTCAGTGATGCTGACAGCACTCTCACTGGAGTAGAGAGTTACATGTCATTTATATCCGGATCTTCAGGGTTCACAGTAAGTATGAATTTACTTTATTATTAAATTATATATTACCGTAAAATTTTACTAATAATAATTATTTTTTGCTGATAAGGAAGTGAAATCGAGAGCATATTGAAAATATGTTACACGTTATTTAACAGAAATATTGTACCATATTGTACCATATTGTACCATATTGTACCATATTGTACCATATTGTACCATATTGTACCATATTGTACCATATTGTACCATATTGTACCATATTGTACCATATTGTACCATATTGTACCATATTGTACCATATTGTACCATATTGTACCATATTGTACCATATTGTACCATATTGTACCATATTGTACCATATTGTACCATATTGTACCATATTGTACCATATTGTACCATATTGTACCATATTGTACCATATTGTACCATATTGTACCATATTGTACCATATTGTACCATATTGTACCATATTGTACCATATTGTACCATATTGTACCATATTGTACCATATTGTACCATATTGTACCATATTGTACCATATTGTACCATATTGTACCATATTGTACCATATTGTACCATATTGTACCATATTGTACCATATTGTACCATATTGTACCATATTGTACCATATTGTACCATATTGTACCATATTGTACCATATTGTACCATATTGTACCATATTGTACCATATTGTACCATATTGTACCATATTGTACCATATTGTACCATATTGTACCATATTGTACCATATTGTACCATATTGTACCATATTGTACCATATTGTACCATATTGTACCATATTGTACCATATTGTACCATATTGTACCATATTGTACCATATTGCCGGCCAGCATCTATCAATAATATTTGTATCCCAATGAAAAACCAATATTCATACCGTATTAACTCGAATAAGAGTCTGGGCGTTTAAGTTTATATATAAATTGCCAATTGGGAAGGCGTTTATTCGGGAAGGCGTTTATTCGGGGAAGGCGTTTATTCGGGGAAGGCGTTTATTCGGGGAGGGCGTTTATTCGGGGAAGGCGTTTATTCGGGGAAGGCGTTTATTCGGGGAAGGCGTTTATTCGGGGAAGGCGTTTATTCGGGGAAGGCGTTTATTCGGGGAAGGCGTTTATTCGAGGGGGGCATTTATTCGGGGAAGGCGTTTATTCGGGGAAGGCGTTTATTCGGGGAAGGCGTTTATTCGGGGAAGGCGTTTATTCGGGGAAGGCGTTTATTCGGGGAAGGCGTTTATTCGGGGAAGGCGTTTATTCGGGGAAGGCGTTTATTCGGGGAAGGCGTTTATTCGGGGAAGGCGTTTATTCGGGGAAGGCGTTTATTCGGGGAAGGCGTTTATTCGGGGAAGGCGTTTATTCGGGGAAGGCGTTTATTCGAGGGGGGCATTTATTCGGGGAAGGCGTTTATTCGGGGAAGGCGTTTATTCGGGGAAGGCGTTTATTCGGGGAAGGCGTTTATTCGGGGAAGGCGTTTATTCGGGGAAGGCGTTTATTCGAGGGGGGCATTTATTCGGGGAAGGCGTTTATTCGGGGAAGGCGTTTATTCGGGGAAGGCGTTTATTCGGGGAAGGCGTTTATTCGGGGAAGGCGTTTATTCGGGGAAGGCGTTTATTCGGGGAAGGCGTTTATTCGGGGAAGGCGTTTATTCGGGGAAGGCGTTTATTCGGGGAAGGCGTTTATTCGGGGAAGGCGTTTATTCGGGGAAGGCGTTTATTCGGGGAAGGCGTTTATTCGGGGAGGGCGTTTATTCGGGGAAGGCGTTTATTCGGGGAAGGCGTTTATTCGGGGAAGGCGTTTATTCGGGGAAGGCGTTTATTCGGGGAAGGCGTTTATTCGAGGGGGGCATTTATTCGGGGAAGGCGTTTATTCGGGGAAGGCGTTTATTCGGGGAAGGCGTTTATTCGGGGAAGGCGTTTATTCGGGGAAGGCGTTTATTCGGGGAAGGCGTTTATTCGGGGAAGGCGTTTATTCGGGGAAGGCGTTTATTCGGGGAAGGCGTTTATTCGGGGAAGGCGTTTATTCGGGGAAGGCGTTTATTCGGGGAAGGCGTTTATTCGGGGAAGGCGTTTATTCGGGGAAGGCGTTTATTCGAGGGGGGCATTTATTCGGGGAAGGCGTTTATTCGGGGAAGGCGTTTATTCGGGGAAGGCGTTTATTCGGGGAAGGCGTTTATTCGGGGAAGGCGTTTATTCGGGGAAGGCGTTTATTCGAGGGGGGCATTTATTCGGGGAAGGCGTTTATTCGGGGAAGGCGTTTATTCGGGGAAGGCGTTTATTCGGGGAAGGCGTTTATTCGGGGAAGGCGTTTATTCGGGGAAGGCGTTTATTCGGGGAAGGCGTTTATTCGGGGAAGGCGTTTATTCGGGGAAGGCGTTTATTCGGGGAAGGCGTTTATTCGGGGAAGGCGTTTATTCGGGGAAGGCGTTTATTCGGGGAAGGCGTTTATTCGGGGAAGGCGTTTATTCGGGGAAGGCGTTTATTCGAGGGGGGCATTTATTCGGGGAAGGCGTTTATTCGGGGAAGGCGTTTATTCGGGGAAGGCGTTTATTCGGGGAAGGCGTTTATTCGGGGAAGGCGTTTATTCGGGGAAGGCGTTTATTCGAGGGGGGCATTTATTCGGGGAAGACGTTTAAGTTCCAAATTGTGTGGTTCGAGTGGGGGTGTTTGTTTATGTTTTAGATTTTCAGCATTTTGAATCTAAATACCCTAATAAAGAATGTTGTTAAATTCAAGAAAACAAGTTAAACAAAATAAATAATTCAAATAAAACTAGGAATATCTTTATTACACATATTACCGCGGTACAACACCCTAAAATTATATTTACTTCAATTTGGCCTTATATATTAATGACAATCGTGTGCTAGAGGCATCGCTCACTAATCGTGGCTCGCCCCACATAGTAATATTATTAAATGTCGGGACGTTTATTCGGCCGGAGGAGTTTAAGTTGCTAATTTGATGGTAAAGTGGGCGTTTAGTCGAAGAACTACGGAGTAATATATTGATAAAATTAAATTATTCTTCTTGTTTACCTATTCACTTATAATTAATTGAAACTTTATTTGCATTCGTTTATCCTAATTGATTTGGCAATAATAATAATTGTATTTACAGGCTAACCAAGGAACCTGGCAGACTATAATCGAATCTCTAGCGAACGCAAACGAGTTGTCTAGACTGCGACGCGCGATCGGTCGCAAAGAGATCCCGTACAGCCAATTCGGCCCCCCGAAACGCGGTTCGGTGTTCCGTAACCCGGTCGACAACGGCATCTCGGTACCCTTCCAGGGTGCCGACTCCAGCGTGGTACGACGCAGTCAGCTGGCCCTCTACAACCTGTACAACGAACACCCCACCCGGTTCAACCCATACTTCACCGTCGGTAGTCTCTTCTCCGCATTCCTTCTGGTTGTATTCGGTTCCCTGTTTCTCCTCCTCACGAAGTTTATCTTCGGTCGATATCTTCTCTCCTCCTACCCGGAGTTTTTCTCCGGAGGTTTCTTCTCTAAACGCGGTCCGACTCTCAAACAGATTCGCGAAACTTCATTCTCCATGGTGTTTAAAGGTACGTGACTTATTGGAGTTTCAGTTTTAATATCGGTATTTATCATCACTTCAACTTGATTGCACCCATACGGCCATCACTATCGGCATCACCATCACATCTGTAGACTAGTCTAGGAAACGACCTGCCAAAATCCGATGTGGTTTTGGTAAATTTTTATCGATTTAAAAAAAAACAGACAACACAAAGACTACATGTCCATCATGTTGTTGGGGTAACAGTTGGTTCTTTTTTGGATAACTATTCTCATTGTTTTTAATTTTTTAATTCTCTGGCATTCTCGAGTCTGACTAAAGACGACGACGCCGACGACCTATTACTTTGGTAACCCAAAATATTTAAACGGGCTGACTTTTATAAAAAAAACATGGTATACATGACACAGCGGTTAAAATGAAAATGTTCGTAAAGATTCTCGGTAAAAATCTATTAGTTAAAAGTTTAGTATAAATGCATGTTGCAGCAAGTAAAATATATGTGTGAGTTAATAGAATTGATATTTAATCTAAATAAAATTCCTAAAACAATGAAATAAAACTGCAATGATGCTGTATGAGAGTCGTCAATGTTACGTTGGACGCGTAACATTGACGACCAGTAGGAAACTCATTTAAACTCAATTTAACTCAAAACCAATTCTTATTGAAATTGTAAATACGATTTTTCGGGCCGTTTTTATAATTTAATAATAAATACCGATTAGTTTTTACTTTATAATTTGTATCTATCTGATTGTCATGGTTACAGGCGAAGGCTACCCGCGTGGTGCGTCAATGGACCAATCGAGACCGAGCAAGCAGCTAACCAGCCGTGTCATTGGCCCGGAGCCTGGCTACGCGACCACCCCCATTTGCGCCGTCCAATCGGCGCTGTGCGTGTTAGAAGAGTCGTTGCCAGGTAACGGCGGAGTTATTACTACCGCCGCCGCTTTTAGTCGCACAAATCTGATAGAAAGGCTCTCCAGTAGGGGAATAAACTTCGTTCTAGAACAGTGATGAATGTTAGTGACCTGACATCTGATTATTCGATATAACAGAGTGTGTTTACTTTCCATTTTATAATATCCCGGAAATTAACTATAATTCCATAATTATTCGGTTTCTGCTATAGTTTTGATTCGTGTTGGGTGATTTTCTTTAGGCTCACATTGTATAACTTCCTCGGCTACTTATTGTGCTATGTGGTGGGAAAATTGTGTTGACTAATAATATATTTTTCGTCGAATTTAGCATACAATTATTTATCTATAGTTAATTAATTAGCGCGGAATTAAGTACTTATTAGTGTTTATATTATTATTTACATTTTGGTCTATCTTTACCAAACCTAGGACTACAATAACTCAGTTTTCTCGTATTTATCTCTGTTTTCCCTTCTCCTCATACTTTTGCAGTAGTACACCTATAATATACCGACCGATAAGTTGCAATAGAGATACATCCACCAGAAACACTTAGTTTGTAACTTTGATTATTTAATACCAAGACCATTCAGTGACTTTTACTGACTTTATTATCACTTTATTAATTAACACCATTCTATATTTGTCAGATATAATGTTTCAACGATAATTTGTTCATTAGAAGAAGAGCATATTACAATTTAAGACTCCCATTTTATATCATTGGGGATATCCAATATATTATTTCAAAGCATCTGAAACGGTATTTAATTTTGTGGACATATTACATTTTTCGTTCCGCATACACCTGTTGCACATTATGGACTTTGTGAACTAAGTTATCGATACTAATACCCAATTACGTTTACCAACTAAAACTATTCCCAATGCGTTGAAATTTATGTAAACCTGATTTCAGAAGCGTGACTGGGGGAGGGGGGTGGGTAGGGATATGAGTTGTCCGGAAATATGTTTTTCAAGGAAATTTCCGGAAAAGTATATCACAAGAATCAGGACACCGAACCACTTCAACGCCACTCAGCAGGAATCACTTAGTGTTTTGTTTACTCATTATGTATTCGTGTTTTCAGAATGTGTATAAAGTGGGAAAACAGCGGGAGGTATTAAATTGTGAAAGAGTTGAAATTGAAAATGTACCGGTATTAATTTCCGAAATAACGTTCAGCCCTAAATGGGGCAGCACTGTTTCGGCCCGGTGCTTTAAATGCTGCAGACTAGCCCAACCCCGGCTTTCATCCTTAACCGGTGGAAGCGTTTACTGTGGAAGATCACCCTTGGTGGTGAACAGGTATTCCTTTGGGAAACAGAGTGGAAGGGTTTACTGTGGAAGATCACCCATGGTGGTGAACAGGCATTCCTTTAGGAAACATAGCGGAAGGGTTTACTGTGGAAGATCACCCATGGTGGTGAACATGTATTCATTTAGGTAACAGAGTGGAAGGGTTTACTGTAGAAGAAGATCACCCATGGCCATGGTGGTGAACAGGCTTTCATTTAGAGAACAGAGTGGAAGGGTTTACTGTGGAAGATCACCCATGGTGGTGAACAAGATTTCCATTAGGAAACAGAGTGGAGGGGTTTAGTGGAAGATCACCCATGGTGATGAACAGGCATTCCTTTAGGAAATAGATTGGAAGAGTTTACTGTAGAAGAAGATCACCCATAGTGGTGAACAGGCATTCATTTAGGAAACAGAGTGGAAGGGTTTACTGTGGAAGATCACCCATGGTGGTGAACAGGCATTCCTTTAGAGAACAGAGTGGAAGGGTTTACTGTGGAAGATCACCCATGGTGGTGAACAAGCTTTCCTTTAGGAAACAGAGTGGAAGGGTTTACTGTGGAAGATCACCCATGGTGGTGAACAGGCATTCCTTTAGGAAACAGAGTGGTAGGGTTTACTGTGGAAGATCACCCATGGTGGTGAACAAGCTTTCCTTTAGGAAACAGAGTGGAAGGGTTTACTGTGGAAGATCACCCATCCATGGTGGTGAACAGGCATTCCTTTAGGAAACAGCGTGGAAGGGTTTACTGTGGAAGATCACACATGCATATATGAAACACGTTCGTGGGGACTTCGCGCAGCACGTAGTCGGCAAGCCTTGGCATACGGTTTATATAGAGCAAATGGGGCATGTCTAGTTTGGACCCCATATCCCATGCTATAAATGTATTCATTCGAAATACAATCATTTGTTAATCCGCTAGGTGGTGTCAAATTGTTATTCTGCAATTTCGTACTTACCAGTGCAGCACTGTACAGCAGTACCGTACCGGTAGGCCTATGTCATTACTTCTGAGTCTCTAGCGGATCCCCAATTAAATGTCTTAACTTTTCAATTTCGTAAAAGATAGACTTCATGATTCTCTACAGGCCACCAAAATTTCAGCTCAGGAAAATGAGGCCTTCCCGAGAAATTTAACATTTTCTAAAAACCACATAATCTGTTGTAGCTGACGTCAGACTGCATGATTTTTCACCAAACTTTACAAACTTTCTAAACTTTCTCTCTACTACTTACCTACTAAGTTTGGTTCAATTCCGAACCAGCGATGCAGAGAAATTCGCGTTCAAACATTTACCAGACAGACAGACGGACGGACAGATAGACAGACGGACATGCCCCATTTGCCCTATATGAACCGTATGCCAAGGCTCGCCGACTACGTGTCTCGCCCCACAGATTGGAAGGGTTTATAATTTTAATTCTCAATCAATAATTTTTTGCAAAAATATTTTTTATTTCATCTAGAGCAGATTTTTATCAAGATTCCAAATTTGAAAACCGTTTAGCAAGATCTGTCCTACTTCTCGAGATAATTATGTCCGTTTTACTGTCGGTTTGTCCGTCAGTATGTCTGTCAGTCAATAAAAAACAAACGATATGTCTAAAAAATTCCATGTATGGGTTTTCGTAGTCGATGACTTCATTTCTGATGTTATTAATCAAATTTGGCGGTTCAGTCTGTATGCCTGTCTGTCAAAATATACCGACAGTCTGACAGCCAAACAGACAATTTGGAAGTCATCAAATGTTAAAATTGACACTCGAAATGAATTATGCAACCAGGAAAACTCCTATAGCTAAACTTTTAGCTCAATGCTGTGCCTTTTTCTTATATTTGACAGACAGATAAGTCGGATGGTCAGAAAGACCGACAGACTGACATACAGACAAACTAGATTTCATTAAAATTGAAAACTGACCTCAGAAATGAAATCAGCGACCAGGAAAACCCCCATAGCAAAATTCTTAGCATGGTTTTATTCTTTCTTGTGTGATACTGTAGATATATTTTGGCAGACATTCTCACATATTCTCACATGGTATTTTTTCATTTCAATGAATTTTAAAATGCTACTCCTCTGCCAATTTTTAATATTTTTTCATGAAATTTGGACAGAGTAACCACATGCCTGGGATCTTCAAAAGTATTGGTCAGAATTTTAAAATTTTGATCCTAACTAATTTTATTGGCTTCGAAATGTGAAAAAAGCTAATTAAAAAAAAAAAATAGGAAAATAATAAATTAATTTGATAATAAAATTGTGTAATATTATGGGTTTATTATTATGGGTTATGGGTACACCTTTAATTACAGTTGCAACAACTCATTTCCAATTTATTTTAAATAATAAAATTGGAAATAATCAATATAAAAAAATTTTGACCAATACTTTTATTCAACCATATATTTATCCTAATTATAAATACGAAATAACTAGTTATATAACTAATGTTTGTACGAAGAGTTAGTGTTTTTAGTAATAGTAATAATTTGAAGCTACTAATTAGCACTAAATTATTATAACTATATTACAAAAAAAAATTATTTTTTAAAAAGTTCAGTTATCGATTGACACTTATACCAAAAATTACTCATTTTGGACAAAGCCTTGCCCTGTTACTATTGGTTTTCATTGACTGTGCCATTATAGCGCTAACCCCCCCCCCCCCTCCCCCCCTTTAACTAAAAGATTCTCCCATTCAATATAAAATAAATTCTTTCCAACCATTGAGGCGATCGGCTGGTGATTCAGCCTTAACCTTGGTGGTTGGTTGGCTTTTTCGACCAGCAAGCAAGTTGATCGATCTCCATGCCTGGGATGATTGCCTGCTGTCGTCAGCATCATTGATGGCATCAACCTGTTAGTTTATTAGCTCCTGTAAATTACCTGAGTACTGCCTGTTCAGGGACCTAGATGCGGCCTTAACTGCATTCTTGGCCGCTGTAGTCTGTTTGAGTCGGGACTCTTTCTGCGCCTTGTAGAGGTCATTTCGGCACTTCTGAATTTTGTTGTCAGTCCAGGGGGCCCGTTTCCTGTTTCGAGGGTATACAGGAACTGTTTCTGCAGCTGCTAACTTAACTGCCTCTGTGAAGGCAGTATAGCCCTCACAGTGATCTGCCGCCTCAGAGGCAAGAGCCTCATACCTGTTGCTCAGCTGTAGTGTGAAGCTGGATCTCACACTTGGCTGTTGCAACAGAGAGGACCAGTCATGCCGCGGCAAGGCAGATTTCGTTGTTCTGCTAGCACGCAGACTAAGTCTTACCTTGGCCACAATAAGGCGGTGATCACTGGAGAAGGGTCGTAGTGTAAATGCATTACAGTCTTGTATAGAGCTCCTGTATTTCCTACGAAACAGGATATGGTCTATCTGGGACTCGTGACCACTGGGTTCACTATGAGTCCATAGCTTTCCAGTTCGCTTCTTGAACTGGGTTCCAGCCGAAAACAATCCATTTCCAGATATAATAATATTGAATAATAGATAATATAGGTATAATAGATAATATTGAAGCCTCAAGTCTTAGTGGTATGTCATTATTGGTACACCAAAATTAGGGCGTGGTTTTTTTCAAAATTTGAATAAGTGCCACTCCCTAATTTTGGTGCACCAAAAATGTCGAACCACTAAGTCTTCAGGCTTCTATAATACTTTCAATTGATTCAGCGGTCCAGAAAACCTATAAATGTGCGTTGAAATCTCAACTTTGGTTTATTTTCCGAATCTCGTGTTTTTCAAAATTTGAAGTGCCACGCCCACTTCTTAGGTGCACGAAAAATAGCATCCAGTTCAATTTTTGGAAATGGAATATAATCACATTCGAATCAGCATAGTGAAAAACCTACTAATGCTAGCCAATAATACCACGCTATCAGTTTTTAGAATATCAAAAAAATTTATATTTTGTCCTGGGACTACTCGTATTTTTCATGAAAATTATTATACCCACGTTATGAAATTTTCATTTTTTTGGATTTTAAAATGTTCTTCGATAATTTTTTCTCCTACAGCCCAAATTTCGTAGAATTTCATTGGATGATTACAAAAATACAGAGGGGGGGGGGCGAATCGACCCCCCGCCATTGCTGCTAATGGTCTAAACACCCCAGTGGTAATAGGGTTAAAATTACGTAACGTCAAAAATCGTTTAAAAAAGCATTACGACCCCTTATCAAAAACTCCCCCACAGCATCGATTGGTTGGATAATAAATAGGCCTTCAACAATCCCTGCCGCCGGATTTACCATACTTAAGGCCCGTTCACATCCAACGGAACGGTACATCGCGCGGTGTACCGCAGGGCCAGCGCGGTACACCGCTGACTGTGAACGACCCAACAGGTAGTTGTGGGCTAAACCGCGCGGTTTACCGCAGCCCATTTAAACAATGTTAAAATAATTAATGTAATTTCCTGTTGATTTCACAGCCGAAAATAAACAATCAGTTACCGCAATGGTACCGTTGGGTGTGAACGGACTCCGGGTAGTGTACTGCTGGCTTACCGCTTCAATACCGCCAGACTACTTTACGGCAGCTCCAAACCAAAACCCAGTATGTCAATTTTTTTCGAATTCGATTTTTTTCAATGTTTGGGGTTTTTGGGGGCGTAGAATTCATCTGACTCAGTTTCGAAACCATAGCACTAACCGATTTCGCAGTATTAACAATTAATTAATTAACTAATTAGCTAATTTAGAGCAAACACCACGTCGAAACACAGTAATGCTAGTTACTGGGTTTCGTTTACCTTTCTGGTGTATTTTGAAAAAGGTACGCCATCAAAACCAAGTATGTGCTCAAAAATCCCGAAATCCTATGCCAAAACCCAGTAACTGTACTTACTGGGTTTCGAGCAAAATTCTTTACTGGGTTTTTACATGGTATTTTCTGAACAAAATCGAGTGCCAGTTACTTGGTTTTGGCATGGGAAAGGTAACTGGTTGGAAAAGTTAAATGTTAGTTTACTGGGTTTTGGTGTGGGAAAATTAGTTACTGTGTTTTGAAATGGGAACCATGACGTTACTGGGTATTGATGCATCAAAAATTACAATTGTTTTCTTTTCTACCATACCAAAACCGTGTAAGTCGATTTATATGAAAAGTAAGGAATAAATTAAAAAAAAAGTTTTGGCACTAATATATATGTACAATTTGTAAAGGTACACAAAATTATAACTCATCAAATTAAATTTCAACCAAATGTCAGCTGTTTAAAGTCCAAAAACTTTAAACGCGATATCTCGAAAAGTCCGAAAATGTACTTACTGGGTTTTGGTTTGGAGCTGCCGTTTACCGCTCACGCACCGTTGGATGTGAACGGGGCTTTAGGGGACATTCTTCGAATACCGGACTGGAATGTACGTAAACGATATAGCGATGGTGATGGTCCAGTGATATTGTCGACCACGGTCACGTGATATTAAACAAGGCCAGGTGTTTTAACCTGGTACGGGGTGGGATGCGTAAAGAATGAAGTCCAGGAACTGTGATAACAAATTGACGAATTGGACAGATATTGCCTGTAACAAACTTACTGTATATATATGTATATTGTGTCGATAAGCATATAAACCCACAAAATGTGAATGTCAAATTTGAAGTGGACATTGTGATTGTAGTGGAGTGGGGTGGTAGATATATATACAATACACTGTAGCAGAAATGCAATGCAATCTAGAGGTTTAGATGGGCAGGCACCTCATTGTATTTCATTCAAAGATTCTACAGTAACAAAATGTGAAATTATTTTTTTAGCAGAAACGCCACAGATAACAGATATACCATCTACCATGGTTGGGGAACCATCTTCAAAAAGATTCGACGTATGCGTTAGTTTATTGATTTGAAATATCCATGGCATGTTGGAATTCATCTGCGGAACGTGTCATGGCCTGAGATTTAGATTAATGAATGACTATTTGCTACTGAAACTTCAAAGCAATTATATTATATATTACGCAACATTTCAAATGTATCATTCAACTAATATGTAATGGAATGGTGCGGCGGGCGGGATATTCTTGAGTAAGGCAAATATTTGCGAATAATAATAGATTAACTTGGAAAATAATAGTCTTTAAAAATGAAATAAAATTAGCAAAAAAAACCCTATCCCTCGGTGTTAACCCATTTCCAACCTTGGGCCCATAATTCCACATAATTTTAATGTAAGCAACAATTATTAAGGAATAATTAGAGGTAGACTCCAATAGGAGCGCCGGTTCTACTGCTGCTCTAAATAATCGAATCTATAACATAATGCCAGACGATAGGAAATCAGTAACAATATTATAAAGCAAATTTTCTTTGTGTTTAATGAAGAAATTAACAGTTTAAACAAGTCACTAAATCTAAATCCCCCCCCCCCCCCCCCCCCCCCCCCCCGAGTGCATTACATAATAATTGAATGTGTCATACGACAAAAAACTGTGTACACTGTCAGCTTGAATTTACCAAATAATAATAATACTCAGATAAAGCTAGGTATGTAAATGTCATACAAAGTCCACAATATCCATTACTTAATGAGGAAAATATGATCTTCTTAAAAAAAACTGATTTATAGTAATAAACAAGTAGTTGCGATGGTAGTCTCACAAGGAAACTAATAAAACTGAGAATCTCTGAGTAAACTATAAATGAGTAGGTTCCAACGTAGAGTAGCTTCTATCCTTAGTTTGCAGCAATGTTGTTTAGGGAACTTTATGGCCGTAAGAAGGAACGCTTAATCATTCTACTCCGCCCAATTCTCCATCATCATCATTCGCTGAGGTATTCTCAAGGGGGTTGTATTTTAGCAACGCAGTCTGAATTATATTCCTCTTGGTAAACACACCCCCACCTGCGAGAAAACATATTGGACATCCGTAAACGTATAAGAGAGACAACTTACAGTGCACAACTTCTACCTGTCACCACTAGCGATAAGAGACGATGCACAATTTCTACCTGTCTTCACTAGCGGTAACAAACAACGCAAAACTTATACCTGTAACCACTAGCGATAACAGTCAAGGCACTAATTCCATATTCCCATAGTCCTCATTGATATCGGTGGATATGGTTATGGACAACCTACCAAGTGGAAGTGTTTAAGCTAAAATTCGGTGAAAACAAAAGGCATACTAATGTATTTTGAATTCTCAACGTAGTTAACAATAACACTAACTTATCGTCTCTAGATCTTATTGACCATCGCTCGCTGCGCTCGTTTGGTAAATAACACATATTGATAAGATAGGTAAATAACTCCTGATGTATTTACAGGACAGATATACAGAGTTACTTCGCATATTACTACTATCTTATCAAGGTTTCACAGTTTTCACAAGATCGTTTGCACAAAGGTGTATAGTTAGTTACACAACAGCATTACAAAGCAGGACAAATTGGGTACAAATTTCGGGCAGTTATCTTGATTTCATAATATTTACCATAATTTGTTTTAATGAAAAAAAAAAACTTGTCATTTTTTAAATTTCTTAATTAAGAAAATCGACAATTATCAAATAGAAAATGAAAATACAGGGTGGCCCACTAAATTGGATATATACTTTTTGTATTTTGATTTGTGCAGCTCTTCATATTAATAATTTTCAATCAGTGATTTTCAGGCTATTTGAAGAATATCCTGTACGCCTCACACGTTAACCAGCATTGAACAGCTCATATTCGCGATTGAAGAGGCCTTCGCCCACTATTCCCTCTCTCGTGTTTTTGGCTCATATATATATTTATATATATATTTCAGCAATAGAATGCCATAGTCTAAAATTAAAATACCTACAGGATATATAAATACAGTAGTACTAATAAAATTAATTACCGGTATATAATCGTAT
>JAUCBJ010008001.1:0-15740 GCA_032718475.1 Nemertoderma westbladi
AGTAGTGCTCACAGTCTATGACAATGCCTCCGTGATGTCAGGAATGTTTGGCGTTCAGAAACGAATATCCGAAAGAAATCCTAAAGCAAAGTACGTGAATTGCGACACTCACTCGTTAAATCTCGCAAAAAAGGATAGGGGGGGGGGGGGGGGGACTGGACGCAATAAAAATGCATCCCTCTCCAGGGGAAATTGGACGCAAATAACAGTTGATTTCTCTCAAAAATAAAACTGTAACCTGTTCTATTGTGTTTAGTTTATTGTTTTGGTTAAAATAACGTGCCACTGTAACCTGCTCCTTTCTCTAAATTGAGAATTTAACATTGAGGCGGGATATAAATTCTGTTACCTTCTTTGGAATGGTAGATGCAATCTATAACTTTTATTCTAAATCAACTATGAGGTGGGCAATGATGAAAAGTGCAGTCGGTGTAGCGCTAAAAAGAGCATCCGAAACAAGATGGAGTTCTCGGGCACTCATGCGTCTCAGTTCTCCGAAACAAGCTATTGGACATTGTTGATTTACTACAGAAAATGAGTACAGAAAAGGAATGCACTAATGACACGAGGAGCGATGCAGGAAACCTACTTCAAAGCATCCATAGGTAGGTAATCATGTCAACAAACATACTGTAGTAAACACGTTCATGGGGCCTTCGTGGATCACGAGAACGAACTCGAGTACATCGGTTAATTTTGGCAGTACCCAGTACCGACCTGTCTGTTTCTTAACCAAGATTTATGGTACCCCCAGGCTAAGGCTTCACTTAATTTGTGGCTCGCCCCACAGATGACAAATGACAATATATTAATACGAGAAAGGCATTTCCTAAAGGAAATGCAACCACGAAGCTAAGGAAAATTAAACAAACGGCCACACTTTAGTTCGTTGCTTAGCCTCGTTTACACAAAGATAACACATATACTGAGTTTCAGAAAATATTGTAGTTTATGTCCAAATTACCGATTTTCTATCAAAATGCATCTGTTTGCAGTGGTTGTCATGGAAACTGAAAAATAGAACAATGTAATTCGGATGCAGAATAAGTCATATAATTGGGGTAGGTCTTGGTCCCAAGTCATAATACTATTAACTTGTGTTACAAATTATCATTTTAGAAATTTTAACATCTGCTTAGTCTTGTTGCTATGGTAATTGGATTGTGTAATTAACCTCGAATGGATTGTATATGGACCTTACAGATGAGTTGCAAAACCCCAAATTTATATTTATTACATTATTTTGCTACAAATAGAGTATTGAATTTAGACTTGAATGATATAGACTTTAATAAACTCAGGTTACCATGGTAACAATATATTTCTGGAATGTATTCAGTTTTACTAAAAGTTCCAACTAATGGTCCAGATAACACATCCAGTTTCGTAAAATTTTATCGCGAAGTCTATGTCCAAATGATTTATTTTTGTATAAAAACATCTGTTTTCAGCGGTTGTCATGGTAACTGCAAAATTAAACAATGAAATTCGGACGCAGAATAAGTCATATAGTGGGGGTAGGGGTTGGTCCCAAGATATAACACCTTCTCCTTAGGCTTCAAATTAACATTTTGTAAATTTTAACATCTGTCTAGCCTTGTTGCCAAGGCAACTGGATTTTCTATTGAACCTCAATCGGCTCAGCTATGGACTTTATAGTTGAGTTGAGAAACCCCAAGTTTATATGTATTATAGTTTTCCTACAAATAGAGTTACAAATATTGACTTGAAATACATAGACTTTTTTCTAAGTCCGTTGCCATGGAAACCAGATTTTTCCTGGATATGAGACCCAGCCCAAAAGATGCGCCTCGACGAGTAGTATATACATGCAAAATTTCAGGGTACTTTTAAAGGCTAGTTTTTGCTGGGGTCAAAAAAACCCAAATCTGCCCCACACAAGTAAAATAGCCCACTATGAATAGACCATCTCAGCTAAGGAAAATCTTTCTTAGCGAAAGTAGTTGATTTTCCTTAGCTTCGTGGACAATGACATTGGATACAATGAGACATTGGAAATGGATGGACGTTAGTAACAAGCTCAGCAGTAAGAAGCTCGGCCAATGCATCAATTGGAGGAGTAGGAATTCTGCTAAGCCCATTTACACTTCAGACCTTAAACAACATCGAATCTATAAATTCCAGGGTTATGATCGCAACATTTGATGGAAATCCCAAGACAACAGTTATATGTTCCTACAGTCCAACCAATGCCTCAGAGCCAGAACAAGCAGTAAAATTTTATGAAGATCTGACTGGACTTATAAAGGACATTCCGAAAAACAATGTTCAAGTCATTGCTGGTGACCTGAATGCGCAAATTGGCCCAGAAGACATCAATGGTTACACCTATAACAACAGTTCTAACAGAAATGGGTACTTACTTTTAGACCTAATAGAAGAATGTGAATTGATACTAGAAAGGCATTTCCTAAAGGAAATGCAACCACGAAGCTAAGGAAAATTAAACACTCTTTGACTCATCAGTTCATTGATTTACCGAGTTAAAAGAACTCCCGGTATTGCCAAGGTAACTGGACTTTTCTAGAAATGCTGAGTTTTACATTACGATCTAGTTTGTGGTTCCAGGTGACACATCGACTTCAAGGAAGCTTCATTGAGTAGTTTATGTGCAAAATTAATTAATAATTTGTTAAAAAGTCTGTTTGCAGTGGTTGTCAAGGTAACTGGCAAATAGAAAAACGTAGATTGGATGCAGAATAAGTGATATTATGGTGGTAGGGGTTGGTCCCAAGTCATAATGCCTTTAACTTGTGTTTCTAATTATAATTTTTTAAATTATAACATCTGTTTAACCTGGTTACCAAGGTAACTGGATTTTCTAATTAACCACAATTGGCTCCTCTAAGGACCTTCCTTATAGTTGAGTTGGGAAACCCAATATTTATATCTAATACAGTTTTCCTACAAACAAGAGTTAACAATATAGACTTGAATGATATTGACTTTAATAAGTTCCAGTTACCATGGTAACTAGATATTTCTGGAATGTTTTGAGTTTCACTAAAAGTTCCAACTAGTGGTCCAGATAACACATACCCAGTTTTGTAAAATTTTATCGTGAAGTCTATGTCCAAATGAATAATTGTTGTATAAAAACATCTGTTTTCAGCGGTTGTCATGGTAACTGCAAAATAGAACAATCAAATTCGGACGCAGAATAAGTTATATAGTGGGGGTAGGGATTGGTCCGAAGTCATCACACCTTAACCTTAGGCTTCAAATTAACATTTTAAAAATTTTAACATCTGTTTAGCCCGGTTGCCTAGGTAACTGGATTTTCTATTTAACCTCAATCGGCTCTGCTATGGACCTTATAGTTGAGTTGAGAAACCCCAAGTTTATATGTATTATAGTTTTCCTACAAATAGAGTTATAAATGTTGACTTGAAATACATAGACTTTTTTCTATGTCCTTTGCCATGGAAACCAGATTTTTCCTGGATATGAGACCCAGCCCAAAAGATGCGCCTCGACGAGTAGTACATACATGCAAAATTTCAGGGTACTTTTAAAGGCTAGTTTTTTCACCTATCAAAAAACCCCAAATCTGCTCCATACAAGTAAAATAGCCCACTATGAATAGACCATCTCAGCTAAGGAAAATCTTTCTTAGCGAAAGTAGTTGATTTTCCTTAGCTTCGTGGATGAAGAACGATGTCGTTTTTTGTAAAAAATCTGAGGATATTTTGATAAATTATTGCTGAAAAACCCCAAGGATTTTGACATGGCTTTAATACTAGAAAGGCATTTCCTAAAGGAAATGCAACCACGAAGCTAAGGAAAATTAAACAAACGGCTACAATTTGGTTCGTTGCTTAGCCTAGTTTAGTAGCATTTGCCAATAATTCTCTTCTATTCCCATGGAAAATAAAGTTTTCTGGAACTGTTGATTTAATGTTTGAAAAAAGATTTAGTCCAGATTGTGGTTCAGATAACACATATCCCGAGTTTCAGAAAATATTGTAGTTTATGTCCAAATTACCGATTTTCTATCAAAATGCATCTGTTTTCAGCGGTTGTCATGGTAACTGAAAAATAGAACAATGTAATTTAGATGCAGAATAAGTCATATAATGGGGGTAGGTCTTGGTCCCAAGTCATAATACTATTAACTTGTGCTTCAAATTATCATTTTATAAATTTTACCATCTGTTTAGTCTTGTTGCTATGGTAACTGGATTGTGTAATTAACCTCGAACGGCTTGTATATGGACCTTATAAATGTGTTGCAAAACACCAAATTTATATATATTACATTATTTTGCTACAAATGGAGTATTGAATTTAGACTTGAATGATATAGACTTTAATAAACTACAGTTACCATGGTAACTAGGTATTTCTGGAATGTTTTTTTGTTTCACTAAAAGTTCCAAATAGTGGTACAGATAACACATTCCCAGTTTCGTAAAATCTAATCGCGAAGTCTATGTTCAAATGAGTAATTTTTGTATAAAAACATCTGTTTTCAGCGGTTGTCATGGTAACTTCAAAATATAACAATCGAATTCGGACGCAGTATAAGTTATATAGTGGGGGTAGGGGTTGGTCCCAAGTCATAACACCTTAACCTTAGGCTTCAAATTAACATTTTATAAATTTTAACATCTGTTTAGCCCGGTTGCCAAGGTAACTAGATTTTCTATTTAACCTCAATTGGCTCTGCTATGGACCTTATAGTTGAGTTGAGAAACCCCAAGTTTATATCTATTATAGTTTTCCTACAAATAGAGTTATAAATATTGACTTGAAATACATAGACTTTCTTCTAAGTCCGTTGCCATGGAAACCAGATTTTTCCTGGATATGAGACCCATCCCACACGATGCGCCTCGACGAGTAGTACATACATGCAAAATTTCAGGGTACTTTTAAAGGCTAGTTTTTTCGCCTATCAAAAAAAACCAAATCTGCCTCACACAAGTAAAATAGCCCACTATGAATAGACCATCTCAGCTAAGGAAAATCTTTCTTAGCGAAAGTAGTTGATTTTCCTTAGCTTCGTGGATCTTCGTGGATAATCATTAAATAAATATAATCATTAAATAAATATAATCATTAAATAAATATAATCATTAAATAAATATAATCATTAAATAAATATAATCATTAAATAAATATAATCATTAAATAAATACGAGAAAGGCATTTCCTAAAGGAAATGCAACCACGAAGCTAAGGAAAATTAAACAAACGGCCACACTTTGGTTCGTTGCTTAGCCTCGTTTAGTAGCAATTGTCAATAATTAACTTCTATTCCCATGGAAACTAGAGTTCTCTGGAACTGTTGCTTTAACCTTTGAAAAAAAATTCAGTACAGATTGTGGTTCAGATAACACATATACTGAGTTTCAGAAAATATTGTAGTTTATGTCCAAATTACCGATTTTCTATCAAAATGCATCTGTTTGCAGTGGTTGTCATGGAAACTGAAAAATAGAACAATGTAATTCGGATGCAGAATAAGTCATATAGTGGGGGTAGGTGTTGGTCCCAAGTCATAATACTATTAACTTGTGCTTCAAATTATCATTTTATAAATTTTAACATCTGTTTAGACTTGTTGCTATGGTAACTGTATTTTCTAATTAACCTCAAACGGCTTGGATATGGATCTTATAGATGAGTTGCAAAACCCCAAGTTTATATATATTACAGTTTTGCTACAAATAGAGTTATCAATATAGATTTGAATGATATAGAGTTTAATAAACTACAGTTACCATGGTAACTAAATTTCTGGAATAATTTAAGTTTCACTAAAAGTTCCAACTAGTGGTCCAGATAACACATACCCAGTTTTGTAAAATTTTATCGTAAAGTCTATGTCCAAATGAATAAGTTTTGAATAAAAACATCTGTTTTCAGCGGTTGTCATGGTAACTGAAAAATAGAACAATGTAATTCGGATGCAGAATAAGTTATATAGTGGGGGTAGGGGTTGGTCCCAAGTCATAACACCTTGCCCTTAGGCCTCAAATTAACATTTTATAAATTTTAACATCTGTTTATCCCGGTTGCCAAGGTAACTGGATTTTCTATTTAGCCTCAATCGGATCTGCTATGGACCTTATAGTTGAGTTGAGAAATCCCAAGTTTATATGTATTATAGTTTTCCTACAAATAGAGTTATAAATATTGACTTGAAATACATAGACTTTTTTTGAAGTCCGTTGCCATGGAAACCAGATTTTTCCTGGATATGAGACCCGGCCCAAAAGATGCGCCTCGTCGAGTAGTATATACATGCAAAATTTCAGGGTACTTTTAAAGGCTAGTTTTTTCCCCGACCAAAAAAAACCAAATCTGCTCCATACAAGTAAAATAGCCCACTATGAATAGACCATCTCAGCTAAGGAAAATCTTTCTTAGCGAAAGTAGTTGATTTTCCTTAGCTTCGTGGATAATCATTAAATAAATACTAGAAAGGCATTTCCTAAAGGAAATGCAACCACGAAGCTAAGGAAAATTAAACAAACGGCCACAATTTGGTTCGTTGCTTAGCCTAGTTTAGTAGCATTTGCCAATAAATAACTTCTATTCCCATGGAAACTAGAGTTCTCTGGAACTGTTGGTTTTACCTTTGAAAAAAGATTCAGTCCAGATTGTTTTTCAGATAACACATCGAGTTTCAGAAAATATTGTAGTTTATGTCCAAATTACAGATTTTCTATCAAAATGCATCTGTTTGCAGTGGTTGTCATGGAAACTGAAAAATAGAACAATGTAATTCGGATGCAGAATAAGTCATATAGTGGGGGTAGGTGTTGGTCCCAAGTCATAATACTATTAAATTGTGCTTCAAATTATCATTTTATTAATTTTAACATCTGTTTACTCTTGTTGCTATGGTAAATGGATTTTCTAATTAACTTCGAACGGCTTGTATATGGACCTTATAGATGAGTTACAAAACCCCAAGTTTATATATATTACAGTTTTGCTAGAAATAGAGTTATCAATATAGACTTGAATGATATAGAGTTTAATAAACTACAGTTACCATGGTAACTAAATTTCTGGAATGATTTAAGTTTCACTAAAAGTTCCAACTAGTGGTGCAGATAACACATACCCAGTTTTGTAAAATTTTATCGCGAAGTCTATGTCCAAATGAATAATTTTTGTATAAAAACATCTGTTTTCGGCTGTTGTCATGGTAACTGAAAAATAGAACAATGTAATTCGGATGCAGAATAAGTTATATAGTGGGGGTAGGGGTTGGTCTCAAGTCATAACACCTTGCCCTTAGGCCTCAAATTATCATTTTATAAATTTTAACATCTGTTTATGCCGGTTGCCAACGTAACTGGATTTTCTATTTAGCCTCAATCGGATCTGCTATGGACCTTATAGTTGTGTTGCAAAACCCCAAGTTTAAATCTATTATAGTTTTCCTACAAATAGAGTTATAAATATTGACTTGAAATACATAGACTTTTTTTGAAGTCCGTTGCCATGGAAACCAGATTTTTCCTGGATATGAGACCCGGCCCAAAAGATGCGCCTCGCCGAGTAGTATATACATGCAAAATTTCAGGGTACTTTTAAAGGCTAGTTTTTTCGCCTATCAAAAAACCCCAAATCTGCCTCACACAAGTAAAATAGCCCACTATGAATAGACCATCTCAGCTAAGGAAAATCTTTCTTAGCGAAAGTAGTTGATTTTCCTTAGCTTCGTGGATAATCATTAAATAAATATAATCATTAAATAAATATAATCATTAAATAAATATAATCATTAAATAAATATAATCATTAAATAAATATAATCATTAAATAAATATAATCATTAAATAAATATAATCATTAAATAAATATAATCATTAAATAAATATAATCCTTAAATAAATATAATCATCATAAATAAATATAATCTATTTTGCATTTGATCGGAATTTTTACTGTGGGGGGGGGGGGGGGGCATTTTCGAGGTCCTGCCTCCCCTCCCCATGAACCATGAAATGATGTCATGCCAGATCAACTTTTTTGGCAACCAACACAAGGAAGGTGTACTAGAAAGGCATTTCCTAAAGGAAATGCAACCACGAAGCTAAGGAAAATTAAACAAACCGCCACACTTTGGTTCGTTGCTTAGCCTAGTTTAGTAGCATTTGCCAATAATCAACTTCTATTCCCATGGAAACTAGAGTTATCTGGAACTGTTGGTTTTACCTTTGAAAAAAGATTCAGTCCAGATTGTGGTTCAGATAACACATACCAAGTTTCAGAAAATATTGTAGTTTATGTCCAAATTACCGATTTTCCTTCAAAATGCATCTGTTTGCGGTGGTTGTCATGAAAACTGAAAAATAGAACAATGTAATTTGGATACAGAATAAGTCATATAGTGGGGGTAGGTCTTGGTCCCAAGTCATAATACTATTAACTTGTGCTTCAAATTATCATTTTATAAATTTTAACATCTGTTTAGTCTTGTTGCTATGGTAACTGGATTGTGTAATTAACCTCGAACGGCTTGTATATGGACCTTATAGATGTGTTGCAAAACCCCAAATTTATATATATTACATTATTTTGCTACAAATAGAGTATTGAATTTAGATTTGAATGATATAGACTTTGATAAACTACAGTTACCATGGTAACTAGGTATTTCTGGAATGTTTTTTTTGTTTCACTAAAAGTTCCAACTAGTGGTCCAGATAACACATACCCAGTTTCGTAAAATTTTATCGCGAAGTCTATGTCCAAATGAGTAATTTTTGCATAAAAACATCTGTTTTCAGCGGTTGTCATGGTAACTGCAAAATAAAACAATGAAATTCGGACGCAGAATAAATTATATAGTGGGGGTAGGTGTTGGTCCCAAGTCATAACACCTTCTCCTTAGGCTTCAAATTATCATTTTATAAATTTTAACATCTGTTTAGCCTGGTTGCCAAGGTAACTGGATTTTCTATTTAACCTCAATCGGCTCTGCTATGGACCTTATAGTTGAGTTGAGAAACCCCAAGTTTATATCTATTATAGTTTCCCTACAAATAGAGTTTTAAATATTGACTTGAAATACAGAGACTTTTTTATAAGTCCGTTTCCATGGAAACCAGATTTTTCCTGGATATGAGACCCGGCCCAAAAGATGCGCCTCGATGAGTAGTATATACATGCAAAATTTCAGGGTACTTTTAAAGGCTAGATTTTTCACCGGTCAAAAAACCCCAAATCTGCCTCACACAAGTAAAATAGCCCACTATGAATAGACCATCTCAGCTAAGGAAAATCTTTCTTAGCGAAAGTAGTTGATTTTCCTTAGCTTCGTGGAATATAGCCATGGTCGATAGGCTGTGACACATACAGTATAGACCAACTTGAAAAGGCTACAGGACTTGGTAAAACGAAATTGCGAAAACTATAGAGAATTGGGCAGGCTGCCCAATTCTCTACAGTTATCGCACATGTCCCAACTCCCTTTCTGTCCAATGTCCGCGCTCGTTAGTAGTAGTACTGTAGGAGACTTTCTATGTAAAGTTAACGTTGTTGACTTTCAACGAGCCGAATACGTGTATGTGATTGTTTCTATTGAGTGGAATCCGGTGAGGAAGTTCGTGTAGATGTAATCCATTAACCGCTATTTTGAACCCGAAGTTCTCTACCATAATTATTATCTCGAAACCCACTCCATCCTGGAACGGCATGTGTTCCACCCTGAACTCACTCTGCCAGACTCTGTTTACCTGAGACAAAAAAATATTATAGTCACCAAGGCAGTTGAATATATGAAAGAATGCGTTAAATTCATATACAGTATAAGTATTATATATAGGCCCATATTAATATAGAAATATAAGAGATTCACCACTTTCCGGCAACTGTGCTCATTAGAAATCGAATATAATGGATATTATCGGCCGCATTGCACGGTTTTCATCATCAAAAATTATCTACAATCTACAATAAAACACTAGTAAAACACTACTGAAACACTACTAAAAACGAAAAACACTAGAAAAGCATAGGGAAAAACACTGTAAACCACCCGGAAAACCGTGAAAATATTGACACATGCACTACTCTAAGTTGGGAATCCTAAATGTACTCCTCGCATAGCACAACTTAAATAATCACCTTAACACATATAAATGTCCAATTGAAAGTGGAGTCAGAGTTAAATGGCTGGTGTAATTTTGTTGAGGGGAGGGTGGTGTAGATTAATCAGGACAGACTCAGTGTTGACGCGACGGTAGTGGTTATGGAAGTGTTTAAAACAGCTAATGTTAAGGTTTTCAAAGTGGGTAGTACGAAATGTTGTAGGAGTATTTCTGGGTCGTTAGTGTCGAGACCTTTCCTGGCGTCCCGTATTGAACATCTGTGAGCGTTGAGGCGTTTGTGTAAAAATTGCTCGGTCTGTCCTAAAAACCATTGTTTGGGATGGGACTTGCTGACTTGCACGTGATAAAAGTAAAGTACATTGTTTTACAATTGAAAAGTCCCGTTATACGTTGGCCCCGTGGTGTGTTTGGTGGATTGGCTATCGCTTTACAGCATAGGCATAGATGTCTGCGACACGGTTGGTTCCCAATGTTGAGGTTAGGTTCTACTTTTCGGATTATTTATTATCTAAGCAAGGTTGGGCAGATTGCGAGGTACAGGTATGATACGGATGAGATTTTCATTAAGGAATTGTTTGTGTCTCGAATCGGTGGCAAAAAGTATATTGATGAAATGGGTTGTAGTCTCGCAAGTATATCGACATCGGGGGGAATGTTTGGGGGACGGCACTGCGGGGGGGAGGTGTGGCAATCGGGAGACGGGTTTCCAGGCATAATAAAGTCCTAAAAGGAAGTTGAGGGGGTAACATCTGAGTTTACATAGTTCGAGATAAGAATGGCGGGCTAGGTTGAACTGGTGGTCGTTGTCGGTCAGGTGGCGGTATCTAAGGATTTCTGTTTTTACTATGGCTAAGAGTGACGGTTTGTGGTGGTAACTGGAGTATAATATTGAGAGATTATTGGAAGTTGGTTTTTTTAAGACGTTGTTGTGGCGGTATGGTGATGATTAGGTAGTTAATTTGGGTGTATTAAAATTCAGTGGTAAATTGTATGTCATTAGAGTTGTATAGTTGTGCGCATGCTGTATTTAGGTTGTGGGCGAGGGTGTCGACTTGTTGAGTGATGAGTTGTTTGTCGTAGATGAGTAAACTGTCGTCGACTAGGGTTCCGAAGAAAGTGTGCAAAAATAGCGTAGAATCAAATACCAGTGAGCCGCCCATGGGGTTCCAGCTATTTGTAAGTAGAATTTCCCGTTAAACTGGAAGTAATTGTGGTAAAGTAAGAAGCGGAGTATGAGACATAACTGGTGGAGCATGTGTATCGTCGGTACGGCAGTACCGATCATCAGCGTTAGCATCAGTGTTAGCGATAATGGGCCTGTCCTTGGGAATGAGTTTGACATTCGGGTGGGTGACCCAGTTTTCGTGCGGTTTTTGTGGTCATTTAATGTTATGAAGATGTGTCCGACAGTGAAGAAAGTGTTAGGGAATAGCGTTCTGAGATCAAAGTTTGTTATTGCGAATTCATCGAGAAGTGCACTGCATTTGACTCGGAATCGGGCTGTAGGATCTTTGTTTAAGCATTCGTATGTGGTTGGGTTGCTGATGAGGCGCCGAATTTCGTATTCCCTATCGGTAGAGTCCAATGCTGTAGGAGATGGCGTATCGTATCACAATGAAACTAAATTTCGTTTCGTTTTTTCCAGTGGAATCAAATATTTCGTTTCATTTCAATTTTGTATTCGTATGAAATCTAAATCCTTAAGATAAGATTAGGTTGCAAGCATGAAAAACATCACTAAAATTGAATTATTATTACATTACATTACTTCGGTAGTATTTTAGTAGTGTTACTTGTGATCATAGATCCTGAAGAAAGGTGAAGAAGACCTTCGGATACGTAACTGGAAAGCATGGGCTGGGCAGCATTGAATGGACTTGTCCAGAATTTTGAAGTCACATAGAATACGTCGATTGTACTCTATGGGAGTCAATGCTGGGCTCTAACAGCTGAGGAACCAAATCCCAGAATTAACATGGATCATTGGTCTCTCAAAGCTTGCTTTTTTTTTATATACTGTACATAAAAGTAATAACAAATGAGATACAGTAATTTTAATGATGTATTTCAACTAACCATGGAATTAATAGCTATAAATCCCTCGTATAATCTTGGGTTAAAATGTAACCCAATGTTTGCTGGGTTTGTTTCATTTCCCTCCTGTATATTAACTGTGATCCGATCGCTTGTTGCTAAGGCAACGCCATGGATAAAAATCATTCGTCCTGAAAATAAATCAACACTTTTAATTTATTTCAAAAAATATAAATATAATAAAATATTATAGTAATCATACATGTGTAGTTGGTAGTCCGTGAATCAAGGCAAGCATGCTACTGTAGCTTGTTATTTGCAGCAATAAAATTTGCCAACCAAACCAATTATTTACTCAAATATTGCGAAAAAATAAAGTAATAGTAGAGTAAGTATAATAAAGTAAAATTTTTACCTGGATATAAAATGCCTGGTATCTGAGCCGTGTATGGCTGAGCTATGTTCGCCATGGTTCCCGGTGTAATTGGTCGATGTTCTATACTCTCTATGCTAACAGGACCAGATATAGACAGCACACTGATATGGGAGGGCGATAGACCAGGGCGAGAAGGAAAGGTTGAGAAATGTTTACCATTAATGGTCAGCTCGTAATTGTTCTGGTTCACGTTGATCGTCAGTTTAAACTTTTGGCCTTTTACGAAAGGAAATCTCCCAGCATGACTACGAACCTGAGCAATATAGAGAGATGTAATAAAGAGAGATATCACAAAAAAATATCGCATCTAAATTCCTATCAATATGTGACAACAAATAATGGATTTGGGATTGGGAGGGGTCAGTTGTTATTGTCCACTGCAGTACATACATGGGTAGCGTGAAACAATGTAAACTGGATTGACCATTGTCATAAAGTCAGTACAGTATGCCTCTAGTATCGGCATTGGATACTGTCTCGAGTGGATACGGGTTGGGCCTGGGCCTTACAGTAGGCCACGTAGTGTAGCTAGTACTGCATTACCGTAGTCTGTTTGTTGGGTGTAAATGATACTCCTACATCCGACAGCGACCAAAACGACACATGAAACAGTAACCTGTTCCCTGTTTACCGTTTATTGTTTTGGTTAGAATAACATTCCATTGTAACCTGTTCCTTTCCCTCAATTGATAACTAACAATAATTAGCACCAATAATGGTTGTCGGTTTTGAGTGTCTGTTGTCGGCGTAGCGTTTACACCCATGTTTGTTGAGCCATCTCTTTATGTGCAGGGGATGAGAAGATGCACTTATGAAGCAGCTTAGCACCCCATCCTTTGAATGCGGATTCTATAATAACTCTTAGAGCGATCCCAACACCAACACTATCTTGTCGAGTTACAGAAGTGTTGTCCTGCTATTGTATACCGCATATTGGCAGTGGAGGAGAGAGGGTAGGCCTAATCTTGTGGCTGAACGTAACATCACAGCATACTGTAGGCCTAGTGTACAAAGTCACAGTTATCCATGTGATACAGTAGTTGGGTGATTGATCATCAACTGTGTAGTGAAACATTTCATAATGAATACGGTGATCTTGGCCTTTCCGTGATAGTCAATAAAAATGTAGGGGATTCCTCGTCACTCAAATTAAACAAAGCTCAGTTATGGTATGGTGTAATGGCCCTGATTTGCTGGGTCGGCACTGGAACCCGTTGGGACTGAGAACATACCCCAACGTTATGTCTACGTACGTCTATTTATTCACTATTCACAAGGGGGGGGGGGGGGGGGGGGGGCTAATAAATGAGTCGCACCCATGATCGAATCCACCCGCATCACAGGATATAGTGTCTGGTAGGATATTTGTATCGCTGAATACATCAGCAAACTCGACTAACAGCTGCGTCGTAAACCTCCGCGACTGCTGTTGATGCTTGCTGTGGCAGTGTCTCTAGTACAGTACCTTACCTATGCAATTAAAAGACGGGGTAGATAAAGCCAATGTCCGATGATGCTATCATTTACTTCTGGCAATATTTGAAATTTATTTTCTACTGACTAAGTTGCCCCTTTAGTTTACTTGAGCAATTCAGATTCCAGTTAAACTGAACAGCAGCTGAAGATCGTCAAATAATCGCCATCGCATCATTTGGTATCACCACGTCAAAGACTGTCAAGTTTCAGTAAGTACAGTAATATACTGCAGTACTGTAATAGGAGTCAGCCCGTCCCTAATTATTTATTACAAGGATTGTACTGTACAGTAGCATGTAGCTGTAGCTGTCTGTGACTAACTGTATGTACATTATTAGTGGGCCTACATAATGCTTTGTAACTCATAAGTTAAGTCTGTCCAGACTGTCACAAACAATATTATACTCATAGATTGTACAAATACGAAGTCGGGTAGGCGGCCACTTACACTGACCTCAGATTGCCATTTCTTGTTCAGCTTTGAGTTCAATACAACATGTCCACCTAACGCCCATCTCACAGATATGTGGAGCGGTGTGTCGTCGAAATCGTTCAACCCTTTTCGCAGGTTAATTTGAATGTTGGCACAACTAGCTCCTGGTTTACCAACTATATCTAACGCATATCCTGCAATATAGATTGAATGGATTGATTTGTTCATTGTTCACTGAACAATGGTCACGCAGCTTGAAAAACCTTATCAGGACATACATAAATCCATAATTGAAAATTATTGTCACTAACCTGGACTCACCATACAAGGTATTGTTGCATTGTATGGTATTTCTGGGTTCATTACCATATCGGGGTAGGGAGGTGGAGGAGGATGTCCCGGACCTTGCTGATACATTATTGTTAATAATAATAATAATATTTATTTATAACGCGCCCTATTGTTCAGGGCGCAATGATAAAAACCAACTATAGTATCTTAAAAAATGTATATATAGTTAGTACAGTAAAAATAAGTTTTGAGTAAACTTAATTGTGGAACAGTGAAATAAAAAATTTAATAATTTTAATTTCGGTATTGTTAATACCGAAACAAATGAGGAAATTCCCTGATATATTGGAAAATGACAATATTCTGTACTGATTCTGTAAGAATCAGTTATTAGCGATTGCGACTTAGTTTTACTGTATTACTACTAAAGTATTAAACAAATTTATAACTTCTATGATACTACTGTATGTAATGTAAGCACATTGTTCTACAGTATTATACTATAGTGGTGTGGTATGTTACGAGTATTATAATTTATAAGTCTGGCTGTTCTATCTGTTTGCTTGAACTTTAAACCCATAATGTTACCTACTTGTACAGTACCGGTACTTAAACTTGAGCAGACTTTAAGGAATTCCATTTGGCATACAATTTGTTATCTATTATACGAATCTACAATCAATTGAGACAGGGAATTTATCCGGATAAATTGATCCTGTAAAATAATCTCATCAATAATCTTAAGGGGGGTACACCATTTTCGGACAACTCTTCGATTTATCACTCTCAGCGTTTCAAAATTGTTTGGTTTTGGCTATAATTTGAATATAGGTACCTAAGATGCTATTCTACATGACAGGCTAGAAAATTTTTATTTTTCGCTATTTAATATTAGTTAATACTAGTTAACAATAAAAAAATCTTGGTTGCGCTTAAAACCCTAAGGCTTTTACAGTTTTGAATCTATTCACAT